>JASANV010001397.1:0-40362 GCA_030849715.1 Trypanosoma mega | reverse complement strand
TCGTTTCAATCTAATTTCCCCGTCAATTCATAAACATTTTAAAGAAAAAGAAAAAAGAAATTTTAGAAATGCAAGTGTGTGTGCTTTTAGATATATAAGTCACCTAGTACGAGTCATAGTTTTCGGTAATGTGTGCAAATTAGGGTGAAAAAAGTACATGCAGAAGTTATATATATATATATATATATATATATTCTTTAGTTACGTTTTTTTATTTATTTTTTTTTGTCATAGTCGAATAATTTCATCCGCCTCCTTCAAGACGTCACTGTCGTGCGTCACACAAAGTGCCCCTTTTAGTACCCTTTTTTGCAATAATGCGCGCCATTTTTCCAAGACGTTTCGCTTCGTCTCTGCATCAAGTCCTGCCGTTGGTTCATCCATTAGTAAGATCTCACCACCATGAAAGATGGCGCGAGCGAGCATGAGTCGTTGTCCTTGTCCGCAGCTCAAGCGAACAGCCCCCGTTGTACCCCATCCAACAGTCTCTGATAATGGCGTCAGAGGTCCCTGAGGAAGGCGGGAAACGAAATCCTCACACGACGCAGCCGAGGTACAGTACCCGACACGCTGCAACAAAGCTGTGTCCATCACAGAGACGCGACTACGCAAAGAGACATTTTGTGCAATCGTTGCGCTGTTAAAGAGAGTGGGAACCTGTGGGACGTAGCTGAAAAACTGCGTGCGGAGAAGTCGGCGGGGCACTGATGCGATAGGTTCCCATTTCACGTACTCTGAGCCCGATGCATCTCGTTGGCGTAGTTGAAGGTCAAGGCCACTGGTTGTCGTGTAAAGTCCAAGGAGAAGGCGCAAAAGTGTTGTTTTACCACAACCACTTGCACCTGTAATACATATAAATCGTCCAGTACCAGTTGCAGCATCTTGTAGTTGAACCTCAAATGTGGCGGGAGTAGGAAAAGCATTTATTGTAGGAGCTGCTGGATATTGAAATTGAAGTCTGCTCGCCCGAATGCGGCATAGTGTGAATGCACTCGCAGATTCCACACCGTGTGTGGTTAGTTCCATTTTCGGATTCGTCATTAGGTCCCCTTCTTTTTGCTTCCTCTCTTCTTTTCTCTTTTTTTTTTCGCTATTACCCTCGTTATCGTTCTCGTTATCGCACTGATCATCCCTGCCCTGTCCCTCCCAATTCCTCTTGTCGAGAAGTCGCCCCAGCACGCCTGCCTTATGAGCGTTATGCATCACCACCTCCACCACGCGTCCCGTATCTGCGATAACCGTCAACGTCTCCTTTGCCGCCCGAACGGCCTCCACAAGCGCACACGGTGTCTGACACGTTGCCGCCGCATGCGCGGTGACGAGGGCAGGGGCGAGCCACTCCGTCAGTGACGCGACCGCGTCCAACGCCCAAAGCCGACGCCGACCCATCGCGGTCCAAAAACAACGCCGTCCGGAAGAGAGGTCACTCTTCCATCGACGGCGTCGCCGTTGTTGTTCGTGCGTCCACCACGACATGAGGGTAACGTCCGCCGCGTACGGACGCAATTCGTGAATGGAGGAGATAATGTCCAACCCGCGCAGCATTGCCCCATCTTGGGCCATGACGCCATTCTCCGCCTCCTCCGCGTCATCCATGTCCGCATCACCATCGCAACCGACGGCACCACTGCTGCCGTGGGTGAGAAGGCAACGTCGTCGAAGTCGTCCAATTGCACCTCTAATCACAGCCGCAGTAACAACGGCGCCCAAAACAACTGCACGGCTGTGTGGAGTGAGGGGGTGAAGGGCCGCCGCGAGCGCCACCGCCGCACAGAGACCTCTTGTTACATAATCGTGCACATGCACATCCACACCCTCTAAATCATTTGGGTAATACACAATCTCCTCCACCTCATCAGCATCGTGGGTGTCAAAGTAGCTTAAAGGTGTATAAGCAAGGGCTGTGTAGAGTTGGCATTTGATTTTCTCCCTGTGATGAGAGGCGGTTGCACGAATGCCATCACTTGTCAAACTTGCCACCGCTGACGTTGTTATGAGTCGCGCCAACTCATACGCCAAAAGTCCAGCCATGAGCCGCATCTTGGCAGATGTCTCCTGCTGTGATGTGGTGGATGATGGATTTAGGGAACCTTCACAGTTACCACCGCGGAGGAGCAATTCCACATGACCACGCACAGCAAGTCCGACAGTTGCACTATGGGTCGCAATGGTTGTTGCGGCAGCAGTCAGGATAGCGGAGGCAAGTCGTCCACTACCGCCAGCATAAACGTATCGGGCAAGACTTAACACATCACGTCGACAAAGAGACCAACGCCGGCGATGTAAAAGCGGTAGCGCTGTGGATAATTGTTCCCAGCACATAGCCATGGCATGGCCCTCATTGGTTCCACTGTGCGGATGAATAAAGGCGTGAAAGAGATTACTTGAGTGCGTCTCAAGTTCCGCCAAATCATCTTCACATCGGACTGTATCATTATGAATAAAAAGGGATGCCTTGACAGTGCGAAGCAGCTGCAAACGCCATAATAATGCAAGCGATGCAGCAGAAGTAGCTGCACCTGTGGTACATGAATTTGTGTTTTTAGACTTACGACAAGGCTCGTATTGGGTTTGAGGAGTACAACCGAGTAATTGCAGCACTTCACGTGTGGAAATGGTGTACTGTACATCGCCATCCCACACAAGTCGTACAGCCAGTGGTGCGTCTAATGGGGAAGTGCCAAACACGTAAAAAGATTCATCTTTTGTCGTATCATTGCGCGGGGCTGATAAAATTGCATTACTTAACTGAGACCAATAGAGTAAGGCGTTTTCTTCATTTTCCTTTGCGTCTTTCTTGATTTCTTTAACGGAACGATGTGTGCAGCGTTGGTAGCGCGAGAGACACTTTATGGATACATGGACACATTCCGCCGCAAGTAACGCCCCAGCAAATCCCCACACAAATACAGTTGCAGGAATCGCCGTATCAGTACGACGCTGTTGCAACAGAGAGCAGACGAAAAGCATTAATACTCCAACAAGTTATTATCAAATAGGAGTAAAAGCTAATGTGCATATAATTGATATATACCCGTTGTTGTTGTTGTTGTTGTGTGTGAGTACGTGCGCTTTTTATTTATTTTATTACCCAAAGTGTACGTGTGTGACAAATTTACTCAAAGGGAAAGAAATAAAATGTCAAGTAATAGAAATAATAATAATAATAAGAATTAGTTCAAAAACGAATCGAAAACCTTACCCTTTGTCAGTAGAAAGGTGACATATATATATATATGTATACATATACTTTTTTTTCACTCTATGGTATAGTTTACCTAGTCCTTTTCCCTTCAAAAAGAAAAAAACAAAGAAGAACTCCAAATGAGATGAGAATGCACCTGACTCTTACTGTAATTTTTTTCTTTTTATTCGCAACTAAAATTGTTGGCAGTACAAACCTTCTGTTGCAAAATTCAAGTGCAGGAATCAAAACTCACCAAATGAAGAGACACATGATTTTTTTGTCAACACAGTTAGTGTTTATAAGTATTTGTGACATCTCCCTCTTCAGTGAGTATGTGTAATTTCTTTTTTTTTTTTTTTGGGGGGGGACTTTCTTTTAGCTAAACAGCACCAGAAGTGAGAAATGAAAATAAATAAAAAAACAGCATTAGCTAGATCCACACATTCCCATCCTTTTCATTACCTCTTCTTCATTTTTCCTTATGCTTTCCATTTTACTTTTCCTCCACGAGAAGAACCACAAAAGTAACCATAGAGTATCATCGTCCTGTATAAAGCTTTTCTCTTTCTGTTCTTGTGTGGCTGCGCTCTTGTGAAGCAAACAAAGAAAAAAAAAAAGAGCAGACACACAACCAAACAAAAAGGTCTACACAACACCATAACCCCCGTCGTCCTCGAGGAGGAGCACTTCCTCTTCGCGTTCGCGTTTTCGTCCCGTCATCGCCTCCTCTCTTCCGCCGCGTCCGCCCCCTCCGGCACCGCGTCGCGTTCCGTCGTGACTCTCCGCTGTTGGAGTGACCCAAACCGCGTTGGACTCACCCAACGGGGCATCATTGGAGGCCGTGATGAGCGTCGCAATGGGTCGCCCACTCTTATCATTCCCACCGAGACAGTAACGCACGAGAAGTCCTTCCCCGGGGCGACACTGGGATGGGTCCATGGAGGCATCCCAAAGAATCGCATCCGCAGTGAACGTCACGTCTTGGCTTGTGGACTTTTCGGGTCGAATGTGCCCTCGCATCTCATCCGGGTCATACGTACGCACCACACCTTGGTGTCGAGAGAGACAGGTCCCTTTTTTCCCTTTTTCCCCGCCTTCCTCATCCATATCCACGTCTGCAACTGAGGTCCCTCGTTTGCCTCGTTTCATAAACACCCCGTCGAACCACGCCTGTTCAATCAGTAATGCGTAACCGCTCTCAGGTAAACCACGAATCGACTCGGCGCGTAAGCGGCGACTGCTCGATCGACCCCCGCTGCAATTCCAACGCACTGCAAAGCTCACCGTTTCGGGAACCACCACGCATGATCGGCCAATATCCAAGAAGGATTCCAATAGCTGAGCGGATTGCGGGGTAAGGAGGGCCGCGGCGCGCCGCACCAAATCCTCGCGTGGTTCCGACACATCCTCCGCGGTAACCTCTTCTTCCGCCCCCTCACGAGTTGTCCTTTTTGTCTCCGTATTACTTGATTTGACCTCCATTTCACGCGTCGCACCATCATCATCATCAACAGCAGCAGTTGCACCTTTGTTGGTATGATCCGCATCATCTTTCATTGGGTTACTCGTATTTGTAGGATTTGTAGCACTGCCATGTGTATGCGTTTCCCCTCGACGCGGACGCCTCGATCGGGCTGTGTGTTCCGTCGTCGTCATTGTGGATTCGCCACGATAGGCATCCATGACACGACGCGTAAAGTAATAGTCCACACTATCCCGAGTAAAGTAGACATCCGGACCACCCACGGTGGGCGTAATAAAGCCAAAACCTTTGTTTGGCCGAAACAACACACATCGCCCCTCATGGCGACCCTCATCCTCGGGTCGCATGATGGCAATCTGTTCCTCTGCGGTTAATAGGAGATTCGCTTTGGATGACCCCGCGCCAGCATTCCCCGTCCGCTGTTTCATTAAACGTGTGCCCGATGTCCCAGTGGTATCCAAATTCGCATCACCCCTTGCATTCGTATGCGGTGTTGCGGTGCCTTCCTTCTCCACCCCTTTGATCACCTCCATGGCTTCATTGGCAAAGATATCGTCGACAACCGCGGCGTACTTTGTCGCCTCTTGTACAGCCGCGTCATCTGTATCAAGTTGCACATCTAACGTAATCGGTGCCGATGGCGCTGTGGAGACCGTCTCGGTTTGATGCGCCAACGCTCCAAGGTCCACTAAACCATAATTGGTGGAAGCACCCTGGCTCGTTGTTGCGAGGTTGGCGGAATCACCTTCCTCTACAAACCCCTCCTCTTCCTGTGGTTCGCGTTCCTCCGTGTTTGCCTGGCGAGCGTCTAATAATGCTAATCTCTCACGCAGAGAAGAGGGGCCGGTGTAGAGGACGACATCCGGGGGAATCGTCGCAAAGATTTCATCGAAAAGATTTCGCGTGGTGAGTCGAGTCGTCTTCTGCATCACGCACAGAGAGCAAAAACAGAAACACACACAAACCAAACAAAAAAAAACACCAAATAAGCAAAATTGATATATATATATATTTACTTATTTATTTGAGAGAGAGAGAGAGAGAGCAATGTCAACTAAAACTCTTCCTTCTTGCGTTTTTGTTGATACACACCGCCGTGTATCAAAGGCATATTTGTGTGGAAAAAACAAAGAAAAAAAAAAGAATCAGGAAAACCAAAAGGCATAAAATGATCTGTACTGCTTTAGGTACTTTTTAAATCACACTCAAGAAAAAGAAACAAACGAAAAAATCACTTATGTAGTTCCAACAAAAACAAAAAAATTTACATTGCGGTAATCTCGTCCTTACTCTCAAAAGTAAAAATAAAATAAAAACACCAAAGGAGTACTACACACGCCATTAGACTGTTTCGAACAGATAACTATCATAAAAAAAAAAAATAGTAATCATAATCATAATAAATAACTCGGTAACATGGAACCAAACAAACATACTATTTACTTAGCAGCTTTGCCAAAACCCTTTCCTGTGCCTGCAGTTGTATCTCCATCGCCTCCCTTTCCATGGCCTCCAACCGCAATGCCGCCTCCAGTCGTTTGATGCGCAAGAGCAACACCGCCGTCTCCTCCGACTTTGCCGCCGTTGCAAACGCCATTCCCGGCAGTGTGGGCTCATCCAACGCGTCGCCCTCCATGAGCGCACGCACCCGCTGCTGCAGCACCGCATTCTCTGCGGTGAGCTCCTGCACGGCCTGTCGGAGTTGGGCGGCCGCCCCAACCGCACTGTTGGATGTGCCATGAAGCGGACTAACGGGGCGTTTTTTGTTGGACGACTTCGTGCTTGGGCCGTGGCTTGGCGGGAGCTCCGCGGCGGGGGAGGTGTGGTTTTCGAACTCTGCAAATCGCGGAGGGGATGTGGGCGGAGGCGGAGGTGGCGCAAAGCCAACGGGTTCATTGTTGGATTTGAAACGCAACGGGGCAGGCGGCGGGGGGAGTGGCATGATGTGTGCGAATAGACTTCCTCTCTCGTCGCTGCTTTATCAGTCACTTACTTATTTGCCTCTTTTGCTTTTAGTGTATATGTTTGTTTTCGGTACTCTTTTATTGTTACAATAATAATATTTTTTTTTTTTGGTTTTCGTTTTAGTATCTAAATGTATGTGTGTATTAAAGCTTGTAGAAGCTTTAATATGATGTTGGTATTGTTGAGTATGTGAACTTTTCTTTTTTCTTTATCCAAAGACGTTTTCATGTGGTGCGTGACAGGAAAAAGAAAAAGAAAAAACATGTATATATGTAAATTCACATGTAGATAAACCACAAACACACAATGGAAGAGAAATAAAAAGAAGTAAATGAGATGCAAAAACGGATGAAACAGTAAAAGGAAAAACAACAACAACAACAACAACAGGATTATTAACTTAAATGTGATTTATGTATATATGCAATCCCTTTACTTCAGTTTTACGCTGAAATTCCGTATAACGGTTGTCAGAAACAATGCAACACCTGTACTTCAGGGAATATCAATAAAATTCGAAAGAGGACAAACAAAAAAAAAAAAAAAGAGTACACAAAAAAGATTAGCGTGCAAAAAAAAAAAAAAAGTACGAGAAAAAAAAAAAAAAGATAAGAGAAAGAAGACGTGTATTGGAAAAAAAAAAAAAAGTATAGTAGGGATGACACATCACTTTTACTAAAATTCTTCTTCGATTTTCTTTTGTTTTTCTTCGTTTAGATGCGGAGAGAAGATTCTGTTCACACATAACAAAGGACAAGGTGCTCTTCTTTTGTAAAAAGAGTATATACATAAATAAAACGTTTTTGTGTGTATACATTGGTTTGTTGATCGAAACTTCTTGACTCACTCCATGATCGATAACATATTTGCAAAACAAGAATCCAAGATTTGAAGAAACCAAAGTATTAGACACAAACAAATGTACACAACAACAACAAGAACAACAAAAAGAAGATGCATGAATGCCTTGCCCACCTATTTCTACTCTTTCTTTTTTTTTTTTTTGGAGGGGAGAGGGGAGAGGAGAGAGGGAGGATGAGCGGAAGTCAAAAATATTTTACACATATATATTTTTTTTTGAAAAACACGTATATACTTTTTGTGCTTCGGCTGCTCTCAAATCTCTTGCTTTGTTTTTCTCTTTGCTTCTCCCTATAAGTATACTGTTGTATTTCTTTTTCTCGCTTTTGCTGTCCGATTATTCTTTTTTTTTTTTTTTTATCTGCTCACTCATTAAAACTGTGGATGACTGGCCCTTTTTTCCCCCTCTATTCCTTCTTCTTCTGGAAAATCTTTCTTTCTTTCGTTCTTTAATTATCCATTCGCACTTCCTATACTTTATGCACCGTTCACACAAACACACACACACACATACACAGACGCATTATAGACAAAACTACGATTTCGTTTTTGTACGTTTCTTAAACCACTTTTGAATCCCCTTTCCACTTTTCGCGGAGGACCTGCGCCATGGCTCACTCACCGATGATCCCGGCACTATGGAGGAGCTCCCGGAGGTGAAACTCTCCGTTTCATCGCCATTCTCCGTCACGAATGGCCGCTCATTGGACTCCGGCGAGACACACGTGAGGGGATGCGCGTTCAGTTGACTGCGCGAGACGGACTTTCGCGTATCGGTGACCGTAAATGTAGACTTGGTGTCATTCATGTTTGTTTTACTGACGGAATGCGTCCGTTCATGACTCGTTTCGTTGGGAGAGGACCGGCGTGGGGTGACGCCGTCGATTGGCATGAGTTCCGGCAACCCCCCATTCATCCCGCCGTCCGTTTCGCGCGGGGAGGAAAGCGGAGAGGCGTGAAGAGACGAAAACGGCGTCGACGGCGGTGTTGAGGGCGGTGTTGAGGGCGGCGTGTAGCTGAGGCACGGAAGCGGCAAGTCCTCCATGCCAGGGAGAACAATATCCTCCAGCAGCTTCACCTTCACCACGTTGGTCATAAAGGCACTCATGTCGGGCATGAGTTTCATCACCGCGTTGAGAAGACCGTCGTGGGAGGCCACCTCCTGTCGAAGCTCGAGACGAAGTTGGGGAAGCGTCGGGCTGCCAATCCATATCTTGGCGGAAGGAGGCCCACCAATGCTCATGCGCATGCGACTCGAGATTTCCAAGACGGAGATGTTAAATATCATATCCGGCACCCGCACCCCGCGGTAGGTGATGGAGAAGCGGAGACTAAAGCTGAGACCGCCGCGGTAGAGAATATCAAAGTCAAAGTCCAACTCCCCGCATGAGGAGACGCGAGGCTCACTCACGTTACTCACAAGTGGTATCTCACCCCCAACCTCTAATCGGTCTAGTAAAATGCTGCCATTCATCGAACTCGGTAAACGGCTTGAAACTTTGCGTAACTTTCGGCGTACTTTACTGATAAGTATATTCTGCAAACTCTGCGCACGTTGGTTTTCAAAGAACAAACGTGCAACGACAAGATTGAAGACATCGTCATGGGGAAGGCGTTTAATAAAACCGCGCCACTCCTCCGATTGTGGGTTGGCTTGTAGAATGTTGAACCAACGCTCATGCTCGCGGCGTGTGGGGAGCTTAAAGAGAACCGATTTCCACTGTGGAAAGTCCTCATTGCTGCAGTTAGGCTCCTCACAGTGAAATTCATGCAGCGCGGCTTGATTGTTTCCCTCCGCCGTTGCTGTCGCATCGGCACACCCGTCATTCAACTCGAAAGTCGCGTTAGGTACATGATGAGCACATTTCTCACCATGACCTTTTTCCGTTTTCTTCCGATCCGTATGATGGGGACCTTCGCTGGTCCCGTTGTGGCGTACTTGTTGTTGCTGCTGATCCTTCTGCGCCAAGGATGAGGTGCGTCGCGCCAACTGCAGTACAGGATCTTCAACAAACACGGAAAAGCCATCTTTTTGTCGAAGTACAAGACATTTGCCATGAACAGGTGCAAAGCGATTGGCTCCTGCGTGGCGGTGATATTTGGACAGTTTTTCCGCAGAATTGGTGACTGTATTGATGTTAATTTTCCCAATAAGATGTTCCGCAGTGATAACAGTCACTTTATCTCTTGTCTGGTAAAAGGAATCAATCTTATACACGGAGATCGTATCCCCAAAAAGGACCGCACGGACACGAAAGGAAACGGAACCCATAATGTTATTATCAAAACGAGCCATTTGGCAAATAGCTTGAACCCGTGAAGGCGGTACGATCTCCTCCTCTCTTGCTGAGTCAACGTAACGCTGTAATTTGTTCTCCTTTTTGCGAATTAATTTGTCTAAACCTTCTTCCACTTTGAGGAAAAAAAATGTGATGAGAAATAACGTCGTCATTCCCCCACCAAAGAAACCACATAGAAAAGGAAGAAAAGAAATCATACTTCTTTTTTTCGTTTTCTTTTTGTTTGTTTGCTTCTTTGCTTGCCGCTTTACGTTGGAATGTATTTTCGTTCCTTTATTTCTGTGTTGGCTTTTGCTTCCACTGAATATATATATATATATATATATATATATATATATATAAAACCAAAAAATCTGCAAATGCAAATATATAGAATTTGCTTTTCTGTAGTTAATGTGCACTTCTGCTTTCTGTTCCTTTTACTTGTTCACTCTTTTCCTTTTTGCCTAAAAAGAAAGAAAGAAACAAACAAAAAAAAAACGCTAAAGGGTGTGGAAACAGTGCGTGTTTACTTTCGTTCTATTGGTAGTGCTATTTTTTTTTGTTTTATTTTTTGTAATGCTCTTTTCTCTGTGTACTTTTTTTTTCGTTTTGTTTTGCATATGAAGAAAATAAGAAATAAAAAATAAAATAAAAAATAAAAAACGTAGAAGAAAAATAAAAAACAAGAATGTCGTAATTACCCAAATGCAGCACAAAAAATACAAACAGTCAAACAATGCAATAGTAATATTTATATACACAAACAACACAAAAAAAAAAGAAGTTCATTTTAAATTTCTCGAAAGAAAATGCAAACAAAAAAAAAAAAAACTTTGCCAATTTTACTAAAATTTTGACAAAAAAAAACACTAACAAAGAATAATACGCTCTTCGAAACAGTCTTGCAAAAAGGAAAAAGGAAAAAGAACCACGACTCTAAGATTTGTTTCAGTGTCCCATTTCCCTCAACACTTCCGCATATATATACATATATATATATACAGAGAGAGAGAGAGAGAGATATAAAAATGAATATAAGAATACATATACACTTCTTTTTTTGTTTCCTCTGTTTCTGTTTCTTAAGAAAAGTATAAAACGCAAAAAGCGAATAATTCAACAAATAAATAAAAAAAGAAAAAAAAAGGCATTATCTCCCCCTTTTTTTTTTCTTCTCTTAAACAGATCCATCTATAGCAAATGAAACGAATGACAGCATATATATATATATATATATATATTCTTTACACCGTCTTAGCAGGATGCCATGGACGGTGTATCCAATTCCCCCTGAAATCCATCCACGCGCCGAACGGACTGTCGCATGAGACTCCGCGCCGTTTTCCTCAATCGGTGCCGCACCACGTCCTCCGACGCCATTTCCGCGACCGTTGCGGTCGATCTCCCCATAAGCAGTGAGGAGGCGATTCGGCTCGGCGGCACTTCCGCGACGCTCGACTGCCGCGCCTGCCCCGTCCCCGACGCGTCGAATGACCGGGACGGCACTTTTGGCGAAACCTCTCCGGCCCGGGCGTTGGACGCGCGGGTGGGGAGGCGTTGGGGCGGCGTTCGGCGCACCGCCGCGCGCGTTGATGGGGAGCCGCTGGACGGAAAGGCCCCCGTTGGCGTCGCGCACGTCGGGGACGCGGTGCTCGTCTCGGGGAAGTCGACGTTATCTTTTCGGGCGCGCTTCTTATGCATCGCGGCGGCGCGGCGGCGGTCGAATGGGGTGTTCCACGGCGTGCGCACCGTCGGCGAGGACGGCGGCGTTTTGGCCACACTCGGGAGGGGGAAGTCGTCCAGCCGCGGGAGGGCGAGATCGCTGTAGATGTACAGCTTGATGAGGTTCGTCGCGATGGAGCTGAGGTCCGGCAGGGAGGCGAGAATGCGGTGGAGAAGTCCTCTGCCGCACTCGAGGCCTTGGTGCACCTCCAAACTCACCGCCGGTTGGGTGAGGACGCCGACCCAAAACGTTTTACTCGGCGGCGGTCCAATACTGACGTGTAGACGACCCGAGACGTGCACAATGGTGATGGAAAGGAGAACATGCGGGATGCGGATGCCGCGGTAGGTGAGGGTGAAGCGAAAGCACAGCGTGCAACCGCCGCGGTAGAGGAGATCGAGATCAAAGCTCATCTCCCCTTTGGCGGTGATGGTTGGGGAGGAGACGTTACTGAAGATGGGCACCTGATGGCCCAGGACGACGTCGTCGATGAGAATGCGTCCCTCAATCTCACGTGGGATCTTTGTGAGGCGAAGTTTATCCAACTTCTTTTGAATCTTTTTGCGCATGAAATTGGCCAATGCGGTGGTGCGTGTGCTCTGAAAAAACACCCGCGAGAGGAAAATATTAAACGTATTTGGTGTCGTAATCGTTTGCATGTAGGCGTGCCACTGAAACGACTCCTGGTACCCCTCCAAGAGACTCTGCCACCGCTCCAACTCCCGCGCGTAGTTAAACTTCAGCGCCAAGAGATGCCGCTGTCGGGGGTTGGAGGCGGGATCGCTCTCCGACTGCACCGAAGCCCCGGTGGTTGAGTCCCCCCGCCTTCGCCGCCTCTCGACGCTGTGAAAGGTGCTGTTAAACGGACTCGACTCCCAACCGCCGGGTTGGGCGGGACCAAAGAGGGGCTCCCCATCGCGCAGACAGAGAAGAAGAACGCTTCCGTGCAACTCCCCGCTTCCACCGCCGCGGCGCGGGTTGAGGGCGGCGTGGCGCACCAACAACTTCTCGAGCGGAATGCGCCCAATGAGTTCCTCATGCGTAATCAACCACTCGTGCCCACCGGTGTTGTGCGAGGCGACCACGTGGTACAGCGCCACGACGGAGTCGAAGAGAACGATGCGGCAGTCCACCGCCGTGCTCGACGAGGCGTGGCCGGAGGCGGCGGACAAGACGGAGGCGACGCCAACGTCCTCCATCGCGGCGTCGTTGTCGTAATACCACGCCATTTGGCAGACGGCGGCTAAACGGGGGGCGGTCACACCGTGCGGGTCGACCTCCACGCACGGGACGGGGCCGCCGGGGGAGGAGTCATCCACAAAGCTCATGGCGAGGGAGCCGATGATGCGATTCTGCGGGGAGGCACGCACGAGGCGACGGGCAGCCGCCTCCCCATGGGTTTTGTTGTAAAAGTACATAAATAATTGGTTCGACAGGTGCACAAGCTTGGCAACGGTGTCGAAACCGAATATAAGGCATACCGGAACCGCAATGGTGCCGACAATCCATCCATATATAAAGAGAGTAATCATCAAACAAAGAAATCCAAAAAAAGCTATATCTAATTCGACGAGTTTTCTCTTTTTCTTTTTTGCTACTTGTTCTGTCAGTCAATCGTTTGACCGCGGCTATGGACTGTTAAGGTGGCTGTTTTCTGTTTTATGTAGATCGTTTGCGAAGTCACAAGAATATGAATATATTTTTTAAATATATATATATATATATATATATAACTTAACTGTAAATGAATAATTAAATATACCTATATTCCATACAATAGAAAAACTTCCGTTTGCGAGACCCAAAAACAACAACAAAAGTTAATCAAATAAGAAAAGGCACAATAAAGAAGAAAACGCATTTTTTTTTGAAATATGTACAAAATATATATATATATATATATATATATATGTAATCGTTAAATGAATACCGTATACACACGTCTACCAAAAAAAAAAAAGCCGCACAGACAACGACAATAAAATAGCATATAGTATGTAGATGTATAAAAGTACGCATTATCAATGGGCAAAATTTTTTAAAAGGAAATGATGAATTGCAAAAATACGTGTACGAAACAAATAATAATAAGAAACAAATAAAAAAGAAAACCAAAAAAAAAAAACTCAGTTACAATTTCTGCGAGAGCGTTCGTTTCGCTTTTGATATGTCTTCAAAAAAGTTCAATTACCTTGTCAATGGCATTCTTCTTTCTTTTCTTTCCTAATTTCATTTTTTTTTCCTTTGTTTCTTTTCACTCGATTTTGATTCCTCAACGAGATCTTGTATTGAATACAATGTGTTCGTATTTTGCATTCGTCCTTTTCTATGGACCCTCTAGTAGACTTGTTTCCCCATCTTCTTCCTTTTCGTTGTGGTTGTCCATTCTTTACTTTCTCTAATTACTAATCAAGTCACTATTCCCCTTCTCCAGTCGTCGCAGTGTGTCCTTCAGCTGACCAAACCACTCCTGCCGCAACTCCTTGGACTCCAACTGCACCGTCCCATCGCTTGCGCCGTTGAGTTCGGCCACGCCCCGCAGGAGCAGTGCGTAGCGCCCCTCTCTACACCGCTCGAGTTGTGTGCGGAGAAGTTCCAATTGGGTTTCCACCTCCGCCCGCATGCGCCGCTCCGCCGCCCGCAGTCGACGGGAAATGGTGACCTCCATGGGACGCCGCTCCGCCCCGACGCGACGCTTTTCCAATGGGAAAAATAATGGCGCGGCGCCGACGTCAAAGCGCGGGGCGTCCGCTTGAAGCGACGCGGGTGTGGACGGCGGTCGGGCATGCGTCGACAAACGCGGAAGAAAGGTAAGAAGCGGAAACTGGCGCAACGCATCGGCGAGTTCCACTCCCTTCGCAGCACCATCCACCCCAACCGGGGCTGTGTGGGAGTGGAAGAGACGGTGCATCACCTCCTCCCGGGAAAGGGCGGCCATTTGTTCCAACATCACGAGTTGATAGTTTCGGCCGTCCACCACAAATGGGTGCGGGCCGCTGAGGGGACGCCGCCACGCCGCAATCGCCTCCACCACCGCCAACGAGGCGCGCTGCAAGTGATGAAGAAAGTACAACACACCCCGACGAAAGAATAGCGTCCATGCGTGCGGAGTGTCGTAATGGGGGTTCGCGGTTTCTTTTGGAGTATGCGCATACATGCGGCGACGAAAGGCACCGCGGTGGGGTTGCACTGCCCGCTCCAAGCTCTCAGGGCTCTTTGGTACAAGCGAAGAATCCCTTTGATCATTGACGCGCTCTTGGCTTCCTCCATCCACGCTAGAGAGCTTTCTAGGACCGCGTGCATGTCCATTTGGTGTGGGAGGATGCCGACCACGCGTCTCCTTTGATGGGGATGAAATGATGGGCGGATGGGATGCGTTGTCGTTTGTCGCATGACGGAGGAGGAGGAGGCGACGGGCGGTGAGTTTTAAAAACGATTGCAAACGCAATAAAATCAATTGTCGTCGATCAATAGCTACGAGTACCGCCAGCGTGGCCACCTCATGTTCATGGAGTACCTTGTGTAACTGCAACAAATCCGTCATGGCCGCCTCGAATCGCAATATCCCCTCCGATGACGGGGTGGAAATCGCACGGGGTGCTTTTTCGTTCGTTTCCACTCGACGTATTCGACCCGCGCCGGCGGACAAGGCGCGCCGCGGCGGATGCGGCTCCATCGACGCCCCGTTTGATGCGCATGTCGGCGTCGCCACCACCGACGTGTCCTTCGCGATGTGTGCGCGCAGTAAGAGACGGCGCCTTCTCCCGTTTTGGGTCCGTCGGGATGGTTTTTCGGTGCGGAGAAAAGCGGCATACCACGCGGCGTGTCGGGAATGTACCCCAAACGGCATTCCCGCCGGACCCGAAGGGACGGAATGCGGACGATGCGGAATCGGATGCGACGCGGTTGGGGAGTTCGCCCCGCTGGAAGAGACATTCACCCCAACAGGTGCGTCCGTCGTGGTGGGAGAATACCCCAACCCGTTGCGAGGCTCCTTCGCGGGGGGTTCACTCTCCTCAGGATGAGTACGGCTGCCATGGTTGGAGTAGGAGTTGGGTGAGGGACGCGGTCGACCACGTTCGACGATGCGAATAACATACTTTTCCACAGCCGCCACATCCATGGAGGGGAGGCGACAGCGCTGCATCAACGTGCGGACATCCTTGACGACATCACACAACGCACTCGCCTCCCGCTGGCGTAGAAACTCCTCGGTAAAGAACGCTTGCTCCACATCCACGTGTCGATCCCTGTGTAAGTGATCCGGGTAGTCATCATGGCTGTATGAGCGATCGCGACCGCTAAAGTGAAGGGCATCACTGTTTAAACGTGGAGGGATTGAGGTGTGGCGATTCGCACCGCTTTGCGATGTGACACCCTCCACACTCACACTCATCCAGAGTATCTATGACTTTTTGTCTTCCTCTATATAAATAAACAAATAAATATTATATATATATATATATATATATATATATATATATATATATATATATATATATGAATGTATATATCGATTAAGAAAAAAAAATGTACTTTTACTTTTTTTTCCTATTTGCTAACTTTTTTCCTCTTCGTCTCTCACATTGTTTCCCCCAGATTAGTAATTCAAAGGGGAATGCATAAAAAAGAAGAAAATGTATGATGACAAAAAAAAATAACAATAATAATAAGCATCAAAATGGAAAAAAGAAAAAAACACTTTGGATAACAAAAATAACCAGAAGAACAACACGTCAAAAGTGTTTCTCTTCTTTTTTTGTGTGTGTGTACTTCGATGAGTTTGCACGAACAGTGGTCACATGTACATTTCCAGTACGTTGTTGACACTCTTCCGATTTGCTGCCTCTCACAGAAAGAAAGAAAATTTTTTTTTCTTTTTTTCTTCCTCTTAGCTTGAATTGCACTTTTTTTTTGTCATTTGGAGTGCTATTACAAAAGCCCTTTTGATCTCCAGATATGTGTGTAGACAAAAAGAGACTCTCTCTCTCTCTCACTTTTCTTCTCTCATTCTTAAAAAGAAAAAGAAAAACTGTTGCGTTCACTTTACATTTGCCATCCGATTCACACTCGCACATTTCCACAAAACAAACCAAGAAAAAAGAAGACGATAGTTTCTTGTTGTTGTCGTCGTCGTCCTTTTCTTCCTTCAACTATTGATTTAGTAAAATAACTTTACAGGATCAGAAACAGTTTGAAGGCAATGTGTTCGATGGGCAAGAATCGACCAAACTCTTCGACACGCAAACTTCAGCATAGCGTGCGGAAGAATATGCCCAATACGCGATGGTAGACGCGGTCGAAGAAGTTTTTCGTAAATAGCATTTCCCACCATTTTGGCCTCCTCGCCGGCGGCTGCACCTTGCAAATCGCGTGGAAGGAGAGGCGATTCTGCCCTAACCGCTTCAATTCTTTCAAGTTTCCCAACCCCCTCACCCTTTCCTGCCAGTTTCAGTGCATAGAGAGCAATTCGTTCGAGACGTTCAATCGTTTTGCGATGCACACGACAGTACGGCTTCGCTTTGAAAGGGGAGAAGATACTTGTATTACTCAGACCAGGTCGATAAAAGCTGCTCCCTTGATCAATATAGGCAAGCCGTGGAGCACTTTTGGATTTCCCCTCCTGCAAACGTTTTGCTCTTGACGAATGACATAGCAGGTGAGGTGCATTGCATGCGGCGAGAGCAAAAAGATTGTGTCCTTCCCATCGATCCGCGTTGCCAATAATGGTATCAAAGGCGAGCTGATCCCAATGCTCACGAGACGCCAAAAGACGCATCCTCGCCCTTGTCGTTCTATAATCCTCTCCTGAATGGGCCTCTTCATTTTTTTTCGCTCGTTCTGCCTCCACCAATGTCTTGGTTTGTGCATCTAGGTGTGCAAAAGGTAATCCATCTAACACAGACCCAAAGGAGGACCCCTCCGCGATATCCACATCCCACATCCATAGCTGCAAGGAGACGTAAATACAATCCGTCTTTTTTAAACCAAGTGCCTCTGCCACGCGCATATCCTTGCATTTTGACCGAATGTTTTTCGTATGTTTTGCCGATAGTGTTGCAGCATCCACCCATTGCACATAAAACGCTCCAAGTGTCGCCGCAGCTGCCTTAATGTATTCCACAGGGAACTGCACCCAAATTGTCGGTGGCACCCGGCGAAAGTCCAGAATGCGGTCCATGTGATATGCCACCACCTCACTAGCCGGTTCAAGCGCAAAGCGTTTCTGCGACACCTTCATAACGGCCGTCATGTTGCCATGAGCTAGGGAGAGAAGAAATTTAATAGTGCGTCCCGCGGAAAGGATGCTGGACATGGGCTTTAACGAAAGCCAGTTGGCGGGATTGCGGAGGTATGCCAAACAGGCAAGGTCCTTACTCAGTGTGTAGTCCGCATCGGCCGCGTCACAAAATGCGGCACTACCAACCGCCTCCCTCGTTGCCTCATACACCGTGGTATTGTACGCATCTAGGACAGCTTCATGTGCCAAGTAATCACGCAGTTCTGTGGATGAGGGTTCTGGTAATGCACCAGGCAGCCAATCCTTTCCCATCCCCTCCGTCCCCTCCGTCTTATGCACAGAAGAAAGTTTAGGAAGAAGCACACCGTGGTGGTCATATGTCTTAATGTCCCGAAAAGATTTGGACCCCTGCATGACCGATCCTTCATCTTGCTTCATCAGCTCATCAAAGCGCTCCCGCTCCACAGCTATTGTCGAGTGTGAAAACCCGCGAACAAAGGAGCTCTCTTGCGGTATCAACTGTGAAACGCTATCCAACTTTCGTCCAAAGAGTATTCTCCAAAAGTCTTGACCATGAGAAGGCGTCAACGCTTGAGGCGATTCCGCCCCATCTGCCTCCTCCAATTCCGCCTCGACAACGGGTGGAGGAGGAATGTTTGGGGATTCATTATTCAGTGTACCCATTGAACGGTGGCGATGTTGCGTGGTGTGGTGGAAGACCGCGAGATTCATGAGTGTCAGCACCAACAGGAGTACAACAAGCAGACGAGGAGCACTGAAGCGCCACGCACCTAGGCGGCGCCAGAGGAGACGCGGTAGCGTAAACTGCCGGCGTCTTATCATAACCGCACATAAAAACTCATGTCAAAAAGAAAAAAAAATACAAAAAGAGAAAAAGAGAAAAATAGATTGCTTTAAGAGAGTATTGGCTGCTGTAGTGACTATTTTTTTTTGAAAATAATTACCAAAAAAAGAAATGGTTTCTCCCATTTACGTGCTTCTACATACAAATATCACTTTTTGATATCTTTCCTTTCCATAAGTAAGTATTCCTTGTCTTTTTTTTTCTTGTTTTTGAACTTCACTCACAAATAACGATACTAGTCCAATAGAAAGGGATCTTTTCACCATTCACATGAGCCATAAAAATAATATAAATATATATAAAAAAAAAAACTTGAAAGAGGCAACAACACAGCAGATATGTATTTCATTCCCACTCTCTTCTTTGGTTCGTCTGCTGTTTTTTGGTTGTTGTTGTTTTTCCTTTTTTCTTCTGTGTTAGGTTTTCTTTATACATGTATTTTTTCCCCCCTCCGCACCCTCCGCCATGGCAGCTTTCAGCACCCAAGTAACTTTCGCAACCGTTCATTCTCCCTTCGCATAGAGCGCAGTGTGGCCATTCGCTCGCGCAGTGGTTCCTCGGCCGTCTCAAGGCTTCGTGTGAGGTCCTCCCGCAGCGTCGCGGCCTCTGCAATGGTGTCAGCTAACTCCCGTTCGGCCATCAACAAACGGTGCGTCAATTCCGCTGTGGAGCGCTCCATCCACTGCACCGCCCGCGCTGCCGTCGCCAGCTGCTCCTGTGGTAGTGCCCCAACCGCCTGAGATGGGAGAGAAGGGAGGGGAGATGGCTGCCTCTTCGTTTCCGTTTCATTGGCGTGCAAATGGGCACTCCCGCGTGCTGTTGTACCCGTTGGAACGTCCTGCAACGGCACTTTCCCATTTTTGTTTCTGTCATCCTTTCCTATCGCCGCATCCGCCCCCTCGCGCATAATATCTGCCCAGGAGAAGACGACATGGTCCGTATCCGCCCCTCTTGTCGGCACCGGGTGAGGAATTTGGAAAGAAACGGATGGACGTTGCGGTTCATCCAATTGGTTTGCCCAAGGCGACGCGTTGGGGTCATGCGCAGGGCGAGACTTACTGCCAATCGCAGAAAACACCTCCCGAAGCACCACAACCTGCCCAAGTGGATGCTGTTCGTGCTGTGCGTGGGGTTGAGGGGAGTTGCCGCAGTCGTTTGGTCGGGTCCATGCCGGCGGGGCGCATCGCGTGGGCGGGGCGTTCCTTTCCGTTCCTTTCCAAACCGCCGCATCCGCCGTGTTTGGGACGGACCAACGCGTGGGAGAGGGAACGCGCGGTTTGTCTAACGCCACCGCGTAATGGGGGGGCGGATGCGACACGGTTACCTCTGCATCTGTTGGGTTTAGAGCGGAAACGGTATTATCGGCGGAAACATCGTTTGGCTCTTCGTTTACGCCGGAGGTGGACATTGTCATCGTCCACGGTGCGTCGTTTGGGGTTTCCCCCGTCTTTAGCAGATCCCAACCAAGCGTGCGAAAGGGACGACGCGTTGGTGGACTTTCAGTAACGGAAGCACGGAACGCACTCGGTAATGGTTGCTCCATGACCACACTTTTATGAGCCTAATGCATAAAATGTAAAACCTACGGATATATATATATATATATATATATATACTTTTTTGATAGGGTTTGGCAGGCTGTGTGATGGAGTTATTGACGCTACCTTTAATGAATGCAGTAAGTGCGCAGCAAGTGCTACAACTCCTTATTTTGCGTTGGTTTGTTGCTTTGAATGCTTTTTAAAAAAATATTCAAAGCAACAAGCAACCAAAAACAAACGAAGATAAAAAAGAAGAATGAAAAAAAAAGGATAATAATAATAATATTATAAAAACTGGAGAGAAGACAATCTCTGAAACCGAAAAAAGGACATTCATTCTCAGTTACTTTTTTTTTATTTTGCTACAAGTGTGTGTGTTTTTCGTTATTTCATAAATAAAATTCTGCGAATGGAAGATTTGGACATATGTTGTTCTTCTTTTTTTTTTTCTGTCTTCCTCAATGAGACTCCTTTTCAAAGAGTAAAATAAGATAACCAAAAAAAGCACAGTATGTGCAAACATGAAGGCCCTTTGAGAGATAAAAGTAACATTGACCATCATTTTGTCTACAAGAAAAAAACATAAAAAAAAATGAACTAAAAAAGGAATACAGGAAAAAGTAACATAAATAAAAATAATAAAAAACACAGAAAGCAAGTGAATAAGTCATGCGATGTCCCCCAACATCATCAAGTCATTCATCAAAGTTTTCCTTTTTTTTTTTTTGCAATTTATTTTTTATTTTTTCTGCCTCATTTTTTTTTTTTTTTTATCTTCCTCCATCTTTTCTCCATTACGTTTATGTTCCTACACACAAAAAAAAATTTTCCCCATTCGTTTCTTTTGCGTACCTTATCTTGTTGCTGTTGTTTTTGTGTTTGGTTTAGTTGTTGTGATGAGTAGGTTCTATTCCCTTTTCTTATTTCATTTTCTCTCCAAACTGTGTTTTAAAACCATACCAAAACAAACTCCGCGCGCACAGACAGAGAAAAAAAAAAAAACACCCAAAGAAACAAAAAGCACACACAAATACAATTCTTTAGTAATAAAGAAGGGATGGTGTTAGTGAAAAAGCAAACAAAAACACATACAAAAGAGTAGGGAAAATATATATATGTGGCTAGGAAAAAAAAAAAAAGAACAATGAAGGAAAGAAATTTTCCTTTTTATTACTTATCAACAAAAAAAAAGGGCCAAAAAAAACAAAGGAGCGTAACAATGATTCAAATGCACTCGGAAATCTAAAATTCCATTCATTGTGAAAAAAAAAGTCTTTTTTTTTTCTCCCCCTTTTTTACCCCTTTAAAACATAAGTATTAATATCGTCTTATTTTGCTTTTGCAGTAATCGAGGCTCCTTTGTGTCCTCAAAGCTTTGTTTTATGTACACCAAATTGATTCTTTTTTTTTTCTCCTTTTGTTGCTCTTTTTTTTTCTTTTTTCAGTCTTATTCTTTTCTGTACCTAAATTCAATTTACAATCCCAAAGCGAATCAATATCACATCCATGATTATCATTTTTTTTTTGATGGTCGTATGTTATTTGTTTCAATTTTTTTTTTGTGGCTCTTTTCTGAATTTCCTTTTCTTTTTAAAGTCCAAATTACATTTCATTTCGGTCTGTTTGTTTTCAAACCTCTGCAAATGATTCAAAACGAAAAGACCAAAAAAAAGCCATTTTTACCACTTCCCTTTTCTTTTCTCTTCTTGCTTTATTAATGTTCTTGATTTTTTCCCCCTCTTCTTATCCACGTAAGCAGAAGGTTCACACAAAAATGAACAATAAATATTTTTTTAAAAAAATGAATAATATGAGCGATAAAGGTAAAACAACACATTGCATAGAAACAATGTCCCACCTTATTCGCAGGCAACATGATTGAACCATCTAAAAAAAAAAACAAAAAAAACCAATTACATAAACATATATATATTTACATATATATTCCGGTTCTCTTCATATATTTTTTGGATTTTTTTATTTGCTTTTTGCTTTTTAATTTTGGTATTTTTCTTTTTTTTTTTCGTGACAAAGCCTCCGTAAAGCTACAAAATAAACAAACAAGAAAACGATGGTTCACAAATTAGCACAAATACAGAAAGACAAAAACAACGAAAAAGGTTCACACCAAACATTTATAATTTATTTCGTTTTTTTTCTTGCTTTTTTTTTATAATTTTTTTATTTTCATTACAAACAATACCCTCATAGCTCTTGTTGTTTTCTCGTCACATAAACCAAATATATTTCTACCGTTTCATTCACTGCCTTCAAAGTTCGGTGTTCTCCTTTACAGCTTCTCCTTCCTACAAGCACATACATAAAATTAAATTTATAAAAAAGTATTGATAAAAACAATAATGAGAAATTGAAGTTTTAAAGAAACACGAAAGAATAAACAAACAATATCAGAAACATCAACCTTCAATACTATGCGAGTCATAAAAACAACAACTCATCCATACAAACACACACAAAAAAATTGCTCGTATGTAAAGGAAAGAGCCTTTGATAAACACACAAAAAAAAAGTGGAAAAAGAGAAGGAGTAAACGCAACAACAACAAAGAAGATTTCCTCGCCAACGCATTCTCGGATCCATCCAAACGAAAAGAAATCGAATCCAAGTGAAGGTAAACTTAAAAGTTCACAATACACCAAATATGTATATAAATGCAATTAAACCCAGACAGCTTTGCGATTTATTCCTTTATTATTCACAATTTGCTGATTTCGATGCACGGTTCACTGTAATTCAAATAACATGCGATCGTTTCTTGTTTTTTTTTCTTTTAAATGTTATCGTTTTGGCTTCATCATTTGACTCTACCTCGTTTGTGGCTATCTTTTCTTGTTTTTTTTTTTTTAAAGACATGTTTTCTCCCATGTCTTCAACCCAGAAATAGGCAAATGTGCTTTTGTCACATTTCCTCCTACTCGCCGCGCAGTTCCTTCTTCAGCACTTTTTTCGGTTTTTTTATGCATGGACGCCATTCCAATCTCTCCTTTTCTCGAATTTTTCTTTGCTTCTATTGTTTTCATTGTGGATTGTCACTGCTGTTGTTGCTGTCTTTCTTTTCCCCTACATGCATATTCATGTTTATACATGGATGTGTGTGTGTGTGTGTGTTTGTGTATTTTCTACGACTTGACGATAATTTGGAATATATCGCAGCCGCGGAGGACCTGTACGAGAAAGTTGTGGTGCTCACACAGCACCTCAATGTATTTCTGCAGCGCCGGATTCAACGTGAGCTCCTCCTCCACCACATCGGGAAACTCCTCCCTCGCCTCGCTTTGAATCTGCATGGCGCGGTTCGCCAGCACCTCGCGCAGGTGGGAGAGGGAGTGGAGGGAGTAACCCGCCACATCGAGAATCATATCCCCCGCCTGAAACTGCAACTCCTCCTCCTCCACCTTTGGCAGCGGGCGGGCGATGCTCGTGACCTCGAGGTTCTTATTAATGCTGCAGCCGAGGATGCCCTCAATGGCGAGATTCGCGCTGGGCAGGTGGTCCATGTCTTCTGGGATGAATGTCATGTAATGAAACGGTTTGGTTTGGCGCGGCGTGCCCGTGGGGCGGCGGCGGCGTTGTGGGCTTTCCAAATCCGGCGCACTCGAGAGCCGCGTGGCCTCGGCGAGGAGCACATCATGCAATTCCGAGTCAAAGAGCTCCATCAGCATCTCCCACACATCCTGCTCATCGGTGAGGACGGACTTGCGGTAGTATTGCTCCTCATTGACAACCTTTGCCGCCTGTTTGCGTTCCTCCATGCGCCGCTCCAGCATGGCCCGGTTGCGGTGCACCATGTTGTCAATGAGTGTGATGTGTTCATCGAGCTCCTCCAGCTCAATCGCGTCTCGCGTGAGGTCCTCCGTCGTCACGATGTACTCCCGCCGAAACAGTCGGCGTCGGCGCGCCTCATCATGCAAGAGGTGCTCCCGCTCCGCCGCCTCCTCGGCCATGAGTGCCTGCCACGCCTGCGGGGAGACGCCAAAGGCGCGTTGCGTCGCTCCGCCCGGTCCGCCCACGCCTTGCGCGGCGCAGACCAAGTCAATGCGCCCCCGCATTTCATCCGCCGCGAGCACCACGCGCGCCGTCTGCTCATCCCCGAGGAGTCCATCCAACGCGTCGCGGAGAGCGTCAGCGAGAAAGCCGCGCTGCGTGTCGTACAGTCCAACCCGCTGCTTTGCCTCCGCCTCGGCGAGTCGCCGGCGCCGCGCGTGCTCGTCGTTGAGGAGCTGCGCGAACGGCCCATCGCCGTGATGGCGGGAGGGATGCATGACGAGGTCGAGCACCGCAAAGGCGTCCCGCTCCTGCGCGAGGATTCGGCCGCGTCGATCGGACTCGGAAAGGCACAAACGGAGAAGCGCGAGGCTGCGGCGGTGCGCCTGCGCGAGGGCCTGCGCTTGACGAGCGTGCCCGACCTCAATCATGGCGCGGTCGAGGTTCTCCTGCTCCTCCATGGCGTGCTTGCCGACGGCGAAGCTGTGGCGGTGGTTGAGGCTCGCGTCGAAGGTCAGGGATTGCCGCTCCTGCGCCTCGCCAAGGGTGAGACGGCTGCGGCGAAGGCCCTCCTCGCGCTCGAGCTGCACCAGAAGCACACGCATGTCCTGCTCCTGCTCGCGCAGCATGCGCTGCCGTTTGCGGGCACGCTCCCGTTCGAGCTCCTGCTGTCGGCGGCGGCCGCTCTCCTCGGTGCGGCGCTGCAGCTCACGCATCACGCTGTCCACGTCGAGGACGTCCTCGAGGAAGTCCTCCTCGATGGCGCCGAATTCGCTGCTTGGGGTGAACTCCTCTTCCAGCACGGGCGGGTGGGAGTGCGACTGGGAGGTGCGGCGCGCGACACTGCGCGGAGTGGTCGCACGTGAAAGGCGACGTGCGCTGCGCATCACATTTCCACCACTTCCACTCATGGTGTGCGTCGTGTAGTCCGAGCCGTTGGCGTAGCAGTGGCGAAGGTCATAGAAGCGATGCAGGAAGCGGAAGGGTTGATTGGCAAAGCGGCGCTCGAGGAGCTCACGCGGGAGGGCGTCACGGTCGTGTCGAATCTCCGCCGTCACACGTAGTCCCGGTTGATCCAGAGAAAGATGCGTAATCGTCACGAGGCGGCGCGGAATCTTGAGGGTGAGGCAAATGTCTATGAGCGCATTGAAACGCACATCCGCCGCGCGGGACGGGTAGACGAGGTGCCACTCATCCCCGTAAATGTAACGGTCCATAATGGCGGTGGTGTAGTCCACCTCCTCCACACGCGGCGCATCGGGTTGGACTTGCAGCTGCTGCTGTGATACAGGCACAAGCGTCGCGAGCTGCCCATTGCTCATCATCACCACACTTTGCGATAGGCGATTCGCGGAATAGCTTCCGCTCTGCTGTCCCCGTTGGGTAGGGCTCAGCGTATTGCCGACGCCAGTTGTGGAGGCGATGAGTTCATTGTCGTTGTATGCTGTACCACGCACACCAGGGGATGGCTCCGGCGCCACCTGTGGACTGCCACGGAAACTGCGCAGGGACGGGTTATACTCATTCAACTCGGAGACATCGTGCGAGGCGGAGCGCACACGTCCTGTGCGCGGCACGGAGGTGGCCGCACTCGTCGCGCTTAACTGCCGCTCGAGTTCACGTCGCAGACGAGTTGCCTCGGCTCGCTCCCGCTCCGCATCACGGTGGAGTACCTCCACCTCGCGCAGGCGTTCCTCAATCTCACGCAGCCGCGCCGACTCCTCGGCGACGCTGGAGAGGCCCGCGGTGCGACGCGGGGAGCGGGGGGAGACGCTTGTCGGGCGACTTCCGGATCCCCGCGTGCCGTTGCGGCCACGACCCCCGAAAAGACGAGCCTCCTCGGCGAGATAGGCCTGGTGCACCATCTCCTTGTGCAGGTACTGCATAAAGTGCAAGCGGTGGTGCATAAACTTCATCACATTACGCACAAAGAATTGCTGTTCAGTGCGCACATTGACACGGGAACGCATTGTCGTCGCCATTTCACTGTTCGCATTGGGGGAATACGGCGTTGCAGTGGAGCCATAGGGGTGCGAGTTCGCTTGCGCGGGTTGTGATAGGAGCCCACGCGGTTGCACAGGTCGCGTATTCGTGTGAACCGACGCGTTCGAGTCGTGCTTGGTGTGACTGTATGGCAACTCCACCACCGAGGCGGAGTCCCGCTCACTTTGCGCGTAGTCCTGGGACGGCGGCGCGGGTTGCGCTCGGTGCGGCGCCACCGCGTTGTATTGGCCCGCGCGATGGGCGGCTGGCTGCGCCTCGCGGCGTCCATTGGGTGAGTCCCGCTCACTCGCGTACGTTGAGTCCCGTGGGGTGCGGGGGGTGCGGGGGGAGCGGTGCGAGGCGGGCGCGGACGCATTGGGCTCTCGTCCGGACTCCCGATTGGAGACGCGCGGGGTGTGCTCTGATTCGCGCGCGGAGACGTATGGCTCATGATGGGAGTCCCGCACGGAATCCCGCGGGGTGTGCAGCGACCTCCGCACAGAGTTATTCGGCGTGCGCTGCGATTCATGCGTCGAGGCGGGCGGATCACGACGGGATTCCCGAACGGAACTCGTAGGGGTGCGCTGAGATTCCCGAACGGAACTCTTAGGGGTGTGTTGAGATTCCCGAACGGAACTCTTAGGGGTGCGCTGAGATTCCCGAACGAACCTCTTAGGGGTGCGTTGGGATTCGTATGCGGAGGCGTGCGGCTCGCGTTGGGAGTCCCGTACCGAATCCCTCGGGGTTCTATGCGATTCCCGAGTGGAATCCCTTGGTGTGCGTTGGGATGGCGCCGCCGGATCCCGCGGGGAGTCCAATTCGCGGTAGCTGTGGATGGGATTACTCCGCGCGGGCAAACTCGTCTGTCGCGGGGTGTCCATTTCCCGCCGGCTCGACGACGCGAGACTGCGCGCGGGGAGTCCATTCCCCTCCCGTTGGCTCCGCCCGAGCCCCTCCCCCCCGTGCTGGCTCGAGACGGATGGCTCGAGCGGGAGACTAATGCAACTCCGCATCTGATCGCTCACCCCCGTCGCCACCGACGGCTCCTGCGGGCGCGAAACGGCGTGGCCGCCGCGGGAGCTCGCGATGGACTCCGTCGGGTGCCGACTGTCCGCGCGGACGGAGCGCGTCTTTGGGGAGGCGCCGTCGTCGTAGACCGCCTCGTCGCGCGTGGCGCGGGAGGAGGAGACGGTGTCGCCGCGTCCGCTCGCCATCGTCTCGGCCCCGCGCGCGACGAGCGCATCGACGCAGCGGTCGCACGCGTCTCGGGTGGGAAACTCGAGGCGGAGGCTGCGCCACGCGGCGGGGTTGTCGAGGCGCTGCAGCTCCCCCTCCGCCCGCTCCTCGCGCGGGGTGCGGGGGAAGATGCCGGTGCCGGTGGAGCGCATGCTGGCGCTCGCCTCCCGCGCGGGGGCGATCCCGGCGGAGAGGGAGGCGTTGAGGAAGAGGTGCTCGGAAAGGCTCATGAGACTCAACGCGTCGGCGGAGGGGTTCACCCCGCTCCGGCGGCGCACGAATTGGAGAAGGGGAATGGAGCAGACGCCAATGAAGAGAGGCTCCTCATCGGCCAACTCGCACAGCTTGAAGACGGAGACCGTTGTTTTGCTGATGGTGATGCTCCCAGGTAGTAGTAGGGTGCTCTGGTCAGGCGAGAGGTCCACGCGAAAGTTAAGGGGTTCGTCCATTATTGGGCTCTCGTTGGGTTGTTCGATGATGCCTGTGGAAGTTGCCTTGGTTGATTGGTTTTGGTCTTTCTTTGGAGAGGGGTTCTTCACGCAATGGATGATATTAATATTCCCTCAATTTCTTTTTCCTTCTTTTTCTGTTGTTTGGTTGCTCTTTGTTATTCCTTTTTTTTTTTTCTCCCTCTTTTTTGTTCTTGATAATCTTAGCTTTCTGTTACTGCGTTTTCTTCAGTGATAAATTTGTTGGTTTGCAACAGTAATGAGGAAAACAAAACCAAAGAAACAATGAAACGCAAAAGCCCTCTTTAAATGTATTTTTGATTTCGAGTTTGATGTACTCTCCTTTTCTCTCCTTCTCGCCGCCAACTAACGAAAATTTTGCTTTAATAAATGCTCCCTTCCTTCTTAGTCGTTTTACAAATATATATATATATATGGATATATTCCTCACTACGTGTTTGTGTCCGATTTACACTCTTACACAATCAGATTTCCCAATTTCTCTTGTGCTCTTTCCGCCTTTGTGTGTATGTATGTATCCGTATAGGAATATTCTATCGAGAATGAATACTCACTACAGATACGTAAGAGAAAGAACAAATAAGGAAATCTACTTGGTAGAGATAAATTGCAAAATCAAACTCACAAACAAAGATGAACAATACAAATCAGACAACAACAACCCCCCCAAAAAGCTAAAGAAAGTCAACTAATATGTACAAACTACAAACCAAAAAAATAATAATAATAATAATAATGAAGGGAGAACGAAAAGAATAAATCCTGTCAATCAACTATTCGATCCTTTTTATTATTCCCCTTTTGGTGTTGATTGCTCGTAATCTTCTTTTCTTCTCCTCAATTCGCTCCTTTGCTTAGGTTACCGCTCGTTTTTCTTTTTCCAATTTGTTTCGGTCCCTCAAACAAAGCGTGTTGATTTCCCTTCTTTTTTTTTTTCTTGTGTGGTTTCGGGGATACTCCGTTTGTGTGGAGTGCTTTCTTTGCTGTCCGGATGTCCGACGCTTTGATCTTATAATCTTTTTTTCTTCTTTCCTTCTCTCTCGTGCCTCTTTTATGTTCTCTTTTGGATAGAATTTTTTTTTGTTCCCTTTCTGTTTTCTTTTTGATAAGTGCTTTTCGTTCTGTTTTTGTTTTTTTCCTTCCTAAAATTTATAATCTGGCTTGCCTATAAAAATGAAACAAAGAAAGAAGCAAAAAAAAAAGCAAATGCATTTGTCGAATTCAAAGAATATGACAAAAAAAAAGTTTTAAAACACAAACAAAAAGTAATATCTTGAATAAAAAATAAAAAAAAAGGAACGCGACGAAACGATCTAACGAAACAATCCGCATAAAGGCAAGCGAAAATAAGAATTTAAAAATTGGTACGATTATAAAAATAACGATGGGTAACTTCAAAAAAAAAAAAAAAACATATCATTTTGTATAGTAAAGAAAGGAAGACATACAACGACAAAAAAAAAAAGAGATTTTGTGTAAAAGAGTGAATCGTACAACTGCCACTTTGATAAAAAGAAAAAAAAACAGAAATAGCAAATCGTGAATAAAGGGGAAAAAAAATGGGCAAAAGCATATACATACATAAAAATTTTATTCATCATAATAATGAAATAAAACAACGTCACCAAAAGAAAGAATCTCAAAGGAAAGAAGTTACATAAATAATTATATATATATATATATATATATAGGAACAAAAAAATACTAAAATAGAAAGAGAAGAACTCAAAAAAAAAAAAGAAACATTTTCTGTTTATTTAATTTTTTGCTGTTATTTTTAATCTTTCTTTTTCCTTTTTGTTGGTTGGTTTCTAGTTTTTCTAACTTTGAAACGTCACACAGATAACTTTAATGATACACGTGTTAAATATATATATATATACATATATATATATATATATATAAGTGTATGTTTGATTTTTTTTCTTTTTCGATTCTTCCTCTTTCTATTAGCTTTTCTCTCTCTCTCTCTCTCTCTCTATATATATATATATATATATATCTTCCTTTTTCTTTTGGTTTGCCCTCACTTTCTCTTTCTCTTTTTCTTTTCTTTTCTACTAATACTTTCAACGGCGTGCTGCACCACAGATAGGACACATGGCACACTTATACGCGCAACTACCACACACCGACGTGTGTCCGCACGAAAACACCTTTACATTTTGATCCTTCCCTGCCATGGAGCAACGAGCGCAGAGTCCTTTGGCCAATCTCCCCTCCAAAACGCGTTGCATGCGTTTCCCTATATCCTGCATGAGCTCACTAAGCACAAACACATCACTATCACTCATCAACGCCACATCCGCCGGGTCCGGGGTGTAGAGTTGGGTGAAGAGGACTTTCTTTAATTGCAACTTCTCATCCAAAATGCCCTTCACGTGGGCATCATCTAAACGCTCCCGTTCCTTGCGGCGTGTGTTGTAGTCCTCCTCCTCCTCCCGCCGCTTTCGCACCACGTAATCCTCCTCCTCGGCGCCTCCGCGTCCGACGTTTTTACGCCCGCCGTGAAGGCCTTCCATTTTTCGATTCATATCCTTTTCCAGGCGCGACCACTGCCGCCGAATCTCACGTCGGGTTTCCTCCTTCTCAAAGTCACTCATCACATCATCCACGGAGTGTGCGCCCGTCTCCTCCGTCTCCTCCCTTTCCGCGAAGGAGCGACCAAAGCGCGGGCGTCCGCCCATTGTCTGTTCGTCCGGACTCGTGTTTGTGCTCTCCCCCCCGTCCCCCCCGCCGGTCGGGTGATGCGCAAACGGCGGCCCCGTCCCGTTGCGGTGCGTGAAGCGCGCGGAGAAGCGCTGCGCCGGCGCCTCACTCGGCGGATTCGGCGGATTCGGCGCGGCGGAGCGCATCGGCGGCACGAAACCGCCGCGCGTCGAGGAGTAACCGCTCAGCGGGACGCGGTGCCCGTGCGCCCGGCGCCAGCGCGCGTCGGCCCGCGCGTACAGCGGAGTTCCCGGCGGGGGGGCGCCATCCGGTCCCCGCGGCGGCGCTTTGGGGCGGCGCTCGCGCGCGAATCCGCCGGGCGGCGCGCCGAAGAGCTCCGCGTCGGTGAAGAGGTGCGGCGGCTCCTCCCCCGTTTGGCGCGTCGACGCGAAGGATTGGGGGGGGAACGGCCGCGCAAGGGGCGGCGCGGGGGGGGGGTCGCGGCCGCCGTGCAGACGGAAATGGGCGCGAAGGGATTCGTACGCTTCGCCAACGCGCTTGAACTGCTCCGCGCCGCCCGGGTTGCGGTCGGGGTGGAGGGCGAGAGCTTTTTGGTGATACGCTTTGCGCATGGCGGACTCATCACACCCACGTGGAATGCCCAAAACGCGGAAATGAATGTCCATGGACATGACTTTTGTTTTTTGTTTTTTGGGGGGTTATAAGAGGAGGTCTATTTAGTCCCGTAGTACGGTATTTTCTTTTTGTTTGTTTGTTTGTGTGTGTGTCTGATTCTTCTTTTTTTCTTTTGCTCACCTTTTACTCACACACCCTCTCTCTCCCTTGTACTAATGTTTTTTTCTAATGTAAGTGTAAAAATTAAAAAAGACAAATTATATATATATGTAATCAGCGTCAAGCAACGGAGCTTGTTTCTTAATGCAAAAAATCTAATTCCTAAAGCCCCTTTAATGCACGTTTTACGTGCAAATTTTTTTTTTTTTTTTTTTTTGGGGGGGGGGGTGAAACGAGAAAAAAAATTCGAAAAGGAAACAAGCATTTTTCTTTTTTTTTTTATGAATCAATGTGATCATATACATGTCTACGCATATTTACAAATATATATATATATATATATATATATATATATATATATGTATATATTCATATGCATTTTTGTAGGTGATAGATTAAATCATGAACATAAAATGGAGGATCTGACTCAAAGAAAATACAGCAATTGTTACACAATAGAAAAAGCAAAAATGAATAAAAGAAAAATAAGAACGAAACAAAAGGAATATATTCATAAAACGAAAATAAAATAAAAGAGGACAAATGTGAAGATATCGACGATGAGTCGTGTCATCAAAATGGATACAGAAGCAACAAACAATAAGAAAATCTCTCCTCCCACAAAAACAACACTTAATCTAGCCAAGCACAATCATCGAACCCCCCATACAGCCCTCACCTTTTTATGATTCTTCCAAGATGAGGTACTCATATATATATATATATATATATATATATATATGAACGTATATATATATTAAAGTAAAATTCACTTTTTATTGTATTTCCTTTTTTCTTCTTGCCTTATTGATGTTGTTGTTTTGCCATTCCCAATAGCTTCTTCGATCCTTCTTTTTTTTTTTTGGTTTGTTTGTTTTTGCTTTTCGTTTTTAAAGTGAATAAACAACTTGAAATAATTTTTTTTTTTTAAGTGCGAGCTTACACATCAGAACAGGGGGAAAAAAAAAAAAAAAGAAAATCAATCAATCAATTAACTAATAGCAGCAATAAAGAACAATTGACAGATTAGATAAAATGCGTGAAAAGAGACTGTGTTTTAGTGAGGGAAAGTCATTGAGGAATGACACATAATGAGGCACGCAACGCCGCAAACTCCACGAAAATGCTCCCTAACAGTTAAAAGCAATGCAGTGCAACCGAAAGAAATAAGAAAGAAAAAAAAAGAATTACATTGCTTTTCTTTTCTTTCACACCACTTTTGCGTTTATGGAGTACATTCACCCAGCAGTTCTATTGTTTTATCTTTACATGATGAACTGGGTGTCCCCTTTTCTTTCAGTTTATGTGTGCGTTTTTAGACCTTTTTTTTTATATTTTTTCATTTTTTGGAGTCTTTATTCTTTTTTTTTTTCGAAGTACTTCCCTTTTTTTTTGTCGACGAGCTTGTCGTTCATGTCTCGAAAATCAATTTGTACTTTTGTCTCTTATTTTCAACTCTTGTTATTTTTATTCTCTTTCCGAAAAAGAAAAAAAAAAAAAAATATTACTTTTTTTTTTTTTTGCTCCTCTATTAAAACTATCGTACTCCCCCATCTTTTCCGTTGTTTGGCTTTCTTTTTTGTCATTATTGTTGCGTTGTTAATTTATTTATCTTCTTGTTGCTTTCCTTTTTTTTTTTTCGTCGCTGTTGCCCTTTTTTGGGGTCTTTGAGAAATCCCTTCTTCTTCTTCTTCTTCACAAACGTGTATTCCCACCTCCACCTCTCTTTATTGTTTTCTGCACGTGGATACTCATGGAAGGAGTACTTCCCGCACAACCACCAATTCCAATCCCCGCATAGCGCCTAACATCACATACGACTCCCGTCGGTCCAACGTCTCCTGCACAAGCGAGAGCAAATGGGTGATGTCCGTCAAGGGGGCGCCATTGCAGCTGACGAGAATATCTCCCGGCAAAAGCCGTTCCTCGGACCCAACGAGGTACGCCGAGGCCTTGGTGGCGGTGCACTCCAGCAACGCATTCACACTGCAGGAGGAGAAGTGATTAGACACATAACTCTTCGGCGTCATGTTGACGCTATCACTGTCTAATTGAATGGTTTGTATTCGCAGCGGTCGATCCGGCCGAACCGAGGCGCTTCGCCGCGTGACGACCCCGGTGGAGGCCCCATACGGCCAATCAAAGACTCCCGTCAATGTGCTCCGATGGGAGGCGTCGAACCGCGTCGGACTCGGCGTGCGTGAGGTCCGCTGCCCGCTGTTCAGCGACGACGCGGCGGTGCGCGGGAGGTACCCCGGGGAGTTCTCGTTCGACCACCGCATCGGCGTCGACGCGCCGGACCGGGCGTCGGCCGCGTGTCCGTTCGCCGCCGCCCGCGTCGGGGTGCGCCCGTTGGCGGAAAACGAGTGCCGGTGGGAGGCGATCATCGCCCGCGGTGTGCACAGCGCGGCGCTCGGCGGGCGGCGCGGACTGACTCCGCCGGCGGCGCGGCGGGGAACGGCCATTGGCGGCGGCGCGGGGGAGACGGGCGGGGGGAGCGGGCGGCGCGAGGGGACGGGCGACGGCGTCCGGCGGGGCGTCCGGCGGGGGGAGAGGAGAAGCGGCTCCATCGGGGAGACGGGGAGCGCCGACTGCTGACGCACCACACGCGCCGGGGGGAGGAGGCGCCGGCGGCTGTGCTGGTAGAGGGACTCCGCGGCGGCGTGGAAGTCGTGGAGGTGGGCGTCGCGAATGAGACTAAGAGACCGCGAGAAGAGTAGCTCCCCGAGGTCCATAAGTGGTGAGGAAAAGGGGGCACAGGTAAGGCAACGACGCGACTCCTCTGGTAGATATGTAATAACAACAATAATGTTGACAGAAAGATATAGTACAAAAAACAAGAAAAAAAAAAGAACAAAAAAAAGTGAAGAGGAAAAGATGTATATATATATACAATTTATTTCTTTTTTTTTTTGTACTCACTCCTTTGGACCTTATAAACTCTTTTTTTTTGCGTGTTTTGTTTTTGATTTCACTCCTACTTTTGTCGCTACGGAAATGCTTTTCAGTGCTATTAACTTTGTATTTGACTTCTTTATGTGTTTTTTTGCTGCCCTTTTTATTGGTGTTGTTACCCTTTTTCTTTTCGTTGTTGTTCTTGTTGTTGTTTTAGGGGAGGGGTCACAAACTTTTTTCTTATTTTATTTACCGTGTGCCTTCTCGTATTTGTTGCACAGACGAAAACCAATAAAAGAAAAACTTCCTTCGTTTTTTCTCAGCTTCAAATTTATAAGCAGAGAAGGAGAGGGGAAGGAAAACTAAAAAGAAAAAATGCCCTTGGGAGTATGTGTACAAACTCAAAACACACACACACACACTCTCTAAAATAAACAAAGCAAAAAAAAAAATTTTTTGACAATGCACCAACAAAAAAAAAAAAGAAAAAAAAAACATAGTAAGCAAAAAACAGACAAAAAAAAGTTAAACATATACCTATTAGTGACAATTCGAATGTGGAAAGAATATATATATATATATATATCCACACAGACAAGAGAGAAAAGAAGAAGCAGCGTTGTACATCTATGCATTGCACATCGTTGCTTGTTCTTGCTCTTTTGCTTCATTTTTTTTTCTTCTGTTTCTTAACTCTTATTGCTTTCTCCGTGCAAAGGCGTCAAGTTCCTTTAGCGTCATTGTGCGTCCCTGTCGACGCAACCAACGCACCGTTTCCGCCAATGCCGCCTCATCACACGCGGCCGTTGTGCCCGTTGTGCCCATTGGCGTTATTGGACGACGCATGCGATCAGCAAAGCGCGTCAAGTACTCCTCCTCCAGCAACTCCGCTTCCTTCAACAGCGTGACGGGACATTGCGGGGTCGCCTCCCCCGTCGCCTCACGTTGGCGTTTGCGTGTCATCATGGCATTTGGCGCCGCCGTTTGCTTTCGCGGGCGGCCTGGACCTCGTCGCACACACTCGCCCTCCTCCTTGTCATCCGAATGCGGTGTTTGTTGGGAGTGCGGGGAGTTTTGGGGGTGTTTGTGCTCTGTGTGGGGCGGCCAGCGGTGTCGAAGGGGCACACCAAAGCGTGAGCTCCCCGACAGTGCACGCAGGAGGGCCATAGGGGATGGAACACACGCGTACCACCACGTGTATTGCGCGACGAGATCGCGATGCGCTGCGGCAAGGGCCTTTACACGCAGAATACGAAGCAACTCGTACTGCACACCAATACGTTTATGCAGCACATCCCGTAAAGCATGAAGAATGAGATCGAGTATCGCCTCTGTTGCGGGTGAAATACGCGGAGTGCGGCATCCCTTCTCCTCTTCCTCCTCCTCTTCCTCATCCACTTCTCCTTCCCGCTTTACGAGTGTTTCTCGTTGGGTGTCCGTTCCGTCCTCCTGCTGGAGAAGAATGTGGTGTGCCTGGGAGAGGGGCATTAACGCCAGTCGATGGGGTTCCCCTTCAGGAGCCATTCCAATCACCACGGCCTCATCCAACAACGCATCGCACACCGCAGCGGTCCTCTCCGCATACGCCACCTCCGCCGCCGGGGGGCTCGACGACGAATCCAAACTGGTGTTCATCGTTGTATCCATACTCGCACTCCCACTCGGGTTGGGACTCGCTTGTTGTGGGCTCCAATCGCACTCCACCAAGTGCTCCAACGCCTCCACACACAGCGGAGAGGCCTCCACCACCCGCGCAAACCGCAATTTCCACTCCCCTTTCCCCAACGCACGCGGCGGACGTGCCGCGCGAAGGCGACGCAATTGCGCCTCCACCACCGCCGTCGCACTCTGAGGACGGCTAACCTCCTGTTCCATTAACGGGGGTAAATGAAAGTAACGCTCCGACCGCACACGCTGCTCCGCCCATATCCCAACGGCATCGTTTGTGTACCCGACGATGCCGTTATGCCATTCCACCAACGCCCCATCCTCCCCATCCCCATTGCAACAAGAACTCTCCTCCTTGGGCTTATGGGCAAAGCCCAACGGGTGACGCGTTGGGGTCGAATCCTGCCTTTTGGGGGAACGAGGAGGGAGGCTCACCTCCGTGTGCGCAATGACCCATTCGTGCCTTTGCACCGCTCGTTGAGCGGCGTGTTGCAGTGTGGGCGCGTCATGGGCGGGCCACCGCGTGCATGGCACGATTTGCGCGACCAGTCCGAGTTGTCCGTGTGTGCGTGGGAGGAGCGGCACCACCCCGCACGGCACGACCTCCTCCAACACCGCCACGCACTCCGCCGGGGCGTGCAGCTGCACCGCGGGCGGCAACGCGGCGGATCGGGGGGGAAAGGCGTCGGCGCAGTCCGCGGGGTCGGTTTCGGCCAACTCGTTTGGGGCCTCGTGGTTGCTGCTGCTGCTGTGACTGTTGCGGCGGGAAAAGGGCGGCCGCTCCTCATCCTCCTCCTCCTCCTCATCCATTGGGAGAGGGGGGGGGCGGTTGGTGGAGAGGCGGGCCACACCCGTTAGGCGAAGGGAGAGAGAGGCGGAGGCGGAAAGCCGCGGTAACGTCATCTCATCGGACATGAACAGAAAGACACCTCCTCCGCAGACGAGGCACACAAAAGTGGAATGTAAAAAGGGGGGAACCTCCCAAAAAAAAAAGACAGAGAGATGATATCTCCAAAGGAAACAACTATATATATATATATATATATAATATGAAGAAGTATGTCTGCTCGTTTCTATGAGTGAACCACACTTTGTCCTTATTTGTTTCCAACACAGACGACGCCAAATTAGAGAAACAAAAAGAGTGCGTGTGGAATAGGAAAGAGATCTCTCTTTCTGGGTTGGTTTTGACAAAACTACAAAAGAAAAAAGAGAGAAGAGAGAAGAAAAAGCATATAAATATATGTAAACCCCATATTTACCATCTTTTCGCTTTTTTTATTATTATTATTATTCACCAAAAAAAAAAACCGTTAAAGGTAGTCCAAAGCCAAAAAAAAAAAACAAGAAAAAAAAAGTGTACTTTATTCCTCTTCCTTAGAAGTTAGAAGAACAAACAGATATATATGTATAAATATATACCTCAGAATGCAAAGCAAAAAAAAGAGTTTGAGGTTATCTAAACAAACAAAAAAGAATATCCATTTTGTTTCTCTTTTTTTTACTCACGCTCATACTCGCTGCATAAACAAGGTAATCAAACGAAATGATAGCAACAAAAAAGAAAACGATCAACATTCTGTAAGACGTACAACACAAAGCAAACAACAAAAACAAAAACATCCATTAGAAAGAAATGAACGCCAATCCCTCGCAGAATACTTGGATAGATTTCATTCACCTTAACTAAATGTACAGTGAGAACTAAACACACACATACACGTGTGCCAACGTTCGTCCGTACAATGAAAGAAAGAGAAAGACAAAGAGCAAAATCGATGGAAAAAGAAAAAGTCCACAATATTGTGTGTGTGTGTTGCAATCATGCTTTTCTTTCATGACTCCACAGTGACGTGTGTATTCCTACAAATTCCTCCCAAGACAAAAAAAAAAATCCATACAAAATCTATCCCAAAAATCTCCTATTCCTTCAAATATACAAACATATACATATATATGTATATATATATATATATGCTCTCGCTAAATAGCTTTCGCTCTCCTCTTTATTTGCTCTTTCCTTTCCTTTTAGTCTTTCTTTCTTGTTGTTGTTTTATCATGGCCTCTTCGTTGTTGTTTTTCCCTTGTCCATGTCTTCTCTTTTTTTCGATTTTTACCTTTTTTTTTCTGTACTCTTCCTCATCAAGTCGTGCTATGAATAGGTACGTTACTTACTTTTTCACGTTGCTTGATCCACCCGGTTTCTTGTTATCATTTCCACCACCAGCAGATGGCTTATCCGCTGGCAGGTTTCGACTCGCCGCGCCGTGCGTCTTCTCATGGCGTTCCATAGACTCCTTAAAGGACTTTGCCAATCCGGCCGCCTTTTTCTTCTTCTCCTCCTCCTCTTCTTTAGCGTCCTGTTCCCCATACTTGGCGTATGGCGCCTCCTTTGGTTTCTCCTCGTAATGACTTGCCGGGTGCACAGGGGGTTTCCCCTCATTATCCTCAAACCGAATCCCATCGTTAAATGTGACTTGGTACGGTAAGGGCTCTCCCTTTGGTCGGTTGGAGGTCCAAAGGTGTCGCCACTCGGCGCGGGGTCCATCGCGGGGCTCCACGTACTCCCCCGCTTGCACCAAATCGTACTCGGGATCCTCACTCGGGTCGGTTTCCTTTCCGTGTTTGATTTGCTCACGGAAACGCGCCTTTGCGCGCTCCACCGCACCCTTAAAGTCTTGCGGCCGTATCTTCCCTGGGTAGGACCACGGCTCCTGCACGAGTTCGGTTCGCTTCACCATTTCCCACTCCTTGTCCTCCTCCTCCATGATGCGGCGCAGCACCTCCTCCTCCTCCGCACTGCAGCGGAGTAAGTGTCCCTGCTTGAAGCCATACCCCTCCGCGCGGCCGTGGTGGTCCTGACCGTTGAGGTAAAGGTGCGAGAAGGGATAGCGCGGGTACGCCTCCCACATCCCGGTGGGCCCCATAAAGTCATAGCGATACTTATAGCGGAAGGTGCGATTGCCATGCTCGTCGACGGTCTCATCCCACTTGAGAATTTGTTGTGGCGGGCGTGGAAACATCTCTGTGGGATCATCCGGATTCTTCGGTTGCCAATCTTTAATACGAAATATCTCATCCGCCTCCATGTACCAGTGTCCTACAATATCCGAGGCTGTGTTTGCCACGTGCCAGCGAAAAGGGGAGGTGTGCTTCGTGTTATACAAGAGCGGATCACAGTAGGAGCCGGGCACCATACCATACGCCGACAATGGCGCAAAGCAAACCTGTTCGAGACGCTGTTGATGTAAGTAACCCTCCGTCGACGGACTCGTCCATTCCTCGTCCCAGGTGTACATGACCCACGCACGGTGTCGAATCTGACGCCAAAGGCGTAGTAAACGGCCCGGTTTTACGTTCTTAAATGTCGTTGGCGGGGCATTCACGTCATCCTCCTCGGCGGCCCAGGCACGCAGAAGAGGAGAGGCGCGAAGGTAACGCGGAAAGGACGTACGCAACATGACTCCGCTACAATGATCTCACCTTGCCTCTAAACAAAACCACACTCAGTCCCTACTTGGTGTTCTTCCCGATTTTATTTAATTTTGCTTTCCTTTCTCTTCTTGGTTTCTCTTTCCTTTTCTGTAGAATCTGAAAATCCCTAGAACCTATAAGCTACTACTACTACGACTACTAGACTCGAGTAGGATCCTCTCACTCGCGTCTCTCCTTTTATTTTTATTATTTTTTTGGGGGGTATGACTGCTTTCTACACACCCAAAAACTATTCGTTTTACTAATGAAAGTTACTCACGCACCTTTCTATGTAGTTTCGTTAAGAAAAAATAAGAAAAAAAAAGAAACAGAGTTGGACAACAAGATATTGTTGAGATTCAATGAAAAAAAGTCCGAGCATACAAATTTTTTACACCATCTCTTCAAAAATTCGCATTACTGTGATGATTATCACTGTGCTCCTTCCTGTACGACTTTCCCCGCTTGTGATCAAAAATATAAAAAACGAACACAAGCAAAACCAAAAATACGCGAAAACAAAACGTAACGATTTACATTCCTAACAACAGAAAAACAAAAAAAATTACTAACAAAACAAAAGCAATGTCATTAACAACTATTATTAGTTATAAGGGACAGACAACAAAAATGGTACGAGCCATTAGGAATAAAAGCAATAAAAATTACTCATTAGACTAGAAGGCAAAAAGTATGGAACAGAACCTAAAGAACAACAAAAGTCCCACCCGAATCCGTTACCATCCCACGTAAAAAAGAAACGCGAAAAGCAATATATATACACATACATTTTCCTTTTTTAAGGATGCTAACAGTCGGATACACTCCTCGCACAACGTCCAATTCGGAAAACAAAGAATTTTTATTTTGTTTACTAAAAGCAACACTGAAGTAAAAATACATAAATTGAAATTATATGGCCCCGTACAAAACGTACCAATAAGCCCGCGGTTCAACCCCAGAGGTCAAAATACAGAAACAAAAACACGTTTCCTTCGCACACAAAGCAGTACAGGAGGAGAGCAAAAATAGCGGCAAT
>JASANV010001396.1:0-40247 GCA_030849715.1 Trypanosoma mega | reverse complement strand
TTCTCGTGTTTCCGCTACAAAATGGATAATAACAGCACAGTGACGACCTCCACGCATCCGACGAAATGCTTCTTTGCAAGGAGCCACACTCTCGCATTCTAAGTTTGTGACGAAGCATGTTTGGAAAACCTATCAATAAAAATAAAAAATAAAAAACTTTCATTCATAGAGTAAAAAAAATTTAAAAAATTAAAAAAATTAGAAACAAAGAAACAGGATACTCTACAACATATGTTTTTCACCTTTTGTAACAAACACGAAGAAACGAAAACAGAATTCGTAGGTAAGTCAGAGAGACGTATAATTAGCTTAATCTGAAATAAGGAAAAAACGTTCATGTTTTTCCTTTTCGTCATAGTACAGGTACCATTTATGTGTCTTGCACACATCTGCTTTGCTTACTCTAACAAGCAAGAAAAAAAAAACGGAGCAGCAAAGCGTATAAAAATAAAAAATAAAAAATTTCGTCTGTAAACTTTAGTAAAGATTTACTGTATGAACTTGAAATAAAATAAAAAAAAAGTTGGTGTAGCACATTTGAATACAAGCAAAGACAAGAAAAGCAAAAAAAAAAAACTTTTCTTTCATCATATCTAATTAAACAGGGACAGCGGAGCAGCCGCGCAGATCTTCTGCTTTCCACGCAAACGGCATTGGCCCACGCCCATCCCCTCCATTCGTCCCGCTACAGCCGGACACGGCAGGGGCAAAGTTATTGTACAAATTATTGTCCAAAAAAGATGGCTGTCGTCCATTTCCATGTCCACTGTGTGCGTGCGTGGTGTTGGAGGTGCAGCTTTCGATGGAGTCCCGTTTCTTTCCGTTTCCCCCATTTTGACTCCGTTCCCAATCCATCGAAAGCGCCCGGCACGGGTCGTGGTAGAAATCCCGCGCGCCATTCCATTGGTTTGGCGCATTCGTACAAAACGGCGTCGGCGATTTCTCCGTGTCATGGCGAAAGTGAGCACCCGCACTACCACTTGCCTTGACATACGGCGTGCGCGGTCCGTCCGATAGCTTTGTCGGAGATGGGCGATGCATTCCCTCCGCTCGCAACGGTGTGCTCAAAAAGGGCGACACGGAACGCCGTCCGCGACATTTGGCGTACTCCGCGCCGGACGAGAGGCGTTGAAGGGCAACAGTGAGATCCGCGAGGTACATCGACGTGTGTTTGGCGCAGGACTCCAACATGCCACGCGCGTTCGATTGCGTCTCTTTCAACAAAAGGTCAAAGGACGCGTTGGCCTCCAATTGGCACGTGTCATAGGCGATCAGACGCTTCTCGCTTTGGTGCACAAGGGTGTCATACTTGGTACTCGTGCTGAGTGCCTTACTCCGCTTGAGGTACTTTTTCTCTTTTTTTTGTACTTTGGATTGAGCCTTTCGAAAGTTTTGAAGCGCGACGGAACGAGACTTTTCGATTCGTTCGGTTTTTTGTAGCATTTTAGCCAAATTCACCAACGGGGTACGCACATCGCGATGAAGTTGATCATTGTAACGCATAAACGATTGGCCATCTCTGAAGTGTTTGAGGATCTCTGAAAACTGTCGCGTCTCCGCCTTGAAGGAGTCATCGACAAACTGAAGTTGGGATATTTTGTTAAACTCCAAACTTAAACCCTCGAGGGAATCCCCCATCGCCTTCATCGCGCAGACGGCACGTGTCAACGCCTTATCAAAGGTTTGCAAAAACTTATGAATAGAGGAAATGTCGTGCTTTATTAAAGTACGACTATTTTCACTGTCCATTTTAGACCCATAAACGATTTCAAAGCGCTTCTTTTCAAAAAAAAAATGACAACAATGTGTGTAAATACTTTTTTGAAATAAAGATTCAAAAAGAGGAAATGAATGAAAAAAGGGTGATATAAAAAAACATATAGAGAAGGAAATGCACAATTATAGTAATTTGCGCAATGATTGTTTTTTTTTTTTTTAGACTCACTTTCACAAAGCAAAAGGCAAAAAAAAAAGTGTATACATATATACAAAAGTGAAGTCCAGCACATTATCACATAAATAGATAAAAAAAGAAGCGAAGACACACACCTATACAGAAACAAGGAAAACAGGGCGACTTTTTTTGGTTCTTGTAGTACAGGTAAGGTTTGAACCCTTATTCTTTACTTTTCACTCTATAATGAATTAGGTAAAACTCTTTTTGTATTTCAGATACTCTTTTCTTTAAAAAAAATAGCAAAACCAAAGCACACGATTCTACAAATGGCAAAACAAATGTATATGCCATCAATACATGGAGTATCACGACACAAATCCTAATAATAGGAACAATAGCACACACAACCCAAAAAATAAAAATTGTAGACTCACAAAGTCTACTAGATCGTCCAAAAAAAAAAAAGAAGAAGAAGAAGAAGAAACACGCGCTGATAGAAAACAACAAAAGTAACTAACACTTGAACATGTTACACTTTGATTTAGCCTTTTTCGCTTCTTTCAACTTTATTTTCGCCTCCGCCTGCTCTCGTTTCTGCCGACGAGCAGTTTCCTCTGCATTTCTCCGAGCACCATGCTCCGCCACCTGCAGCCGTCCATCCATCTTTCGTTGAAAGTCGCCCGTGTTGGTACTACTTCCACTGCTGTGGTGATCCGCCGGACTAAAGGCGTCGTCGTCCGGCATGGCATTTTCCTCTCGTGCCTTTTGCCCCTTGTTGGGGTGATCCGCTCCGTATGACAGACCGGGAAGGGTGTCATTTACTACAGGGGTTTGTGTGTCACTGACGAACTCCGATGGGGAGGCGGTGTTTGGGTTCAGGTGTTTACGTTTGAGGAGAATGTTTTCCATTTCCGCCTTCTCCGCCGCCCGTCGTTGCTCTAATGTGAGGTGTGTCGCGCGCGGCGTCTCGTTGGTGTCCTTTTGCACCTCCGCCGGGTGCGTTTGGGGGGATTTTGGAGAGTTTGGTTGTGTTTCCTTACTCTTCACCTCCCCATCCTTCCTGGAGGGTGCGCTTGGGGGTTCCGTTGGGTCCGTTTCCTCTTGTGTCCGCGTTGTCTCCTCCTTGGCGGTTGGGTCCCCTAACGGGGCGGGAAGAAGTGAACGTTTGGCGCGAATGGACGGGTCTTCGGGGGCGGGAGGCGGAATGCCCTCAAAGGTGTCTAACAGCGACGCACAAAGTGCCGTTAAGAGTTGCGTGATCCCTTTATTTTGCAGTGCGCTCACCTCATGGTAGTGCACATCGGGAAGGGACGTAAATAATCGCATTTGGACCTCCTCACGCGTGACGACGCCTCCGCGTGGGGGCACATTCGTGTCCGACTTGTCCTTCTCTGAAAGGAGATCGACTTTGTTGGCGATGGCGAAGATGTGATGCAACTCCAGCTCGGGGTTATGGCTCGCCGCCGTCTCGAGGTGTTTGGCGAGGAGCGCCTCAAAGCTCTGCCGATCCGTCACATCAAAGACGGCGAGGATGGCGGAGGCGTTTCGGTACGTCGAGGCGTGCACGGCGGCGTAACGCTCCAATCCGGCGGTGTCCCAAAACTGTAATCGCACATTCACCCCAACGCGCACCCCATAGAGAACGCGAGAACTAAAGTCCGTGCCCACCGTAGGCGTGACTGCTGGGAAACTCGAGTCCACCTCGGCGTTTGGGGAAACGGCGTTTGGGGGAATCGGCACCGTTAGGAGGCGACGCACGAGAGAGGTCTTTCCCACACTGTACTCCCCGACAACGGCGACTTTGAAGACGAACTCCTTTTCCCCGCCCATCTCCGTTTCGGTGGGGTCGGAGGTGTCGGAGGCGTTTGTGTGGGGGTCCTCTGTAAATGCCTTATCCGAATTCATTGCTGCGTGCAATGCAAGTGACTATTGTGTTGTGGTGGTTCTGATAATAAAGTTTATATCTTGTTGTTGTTGTTGTTTTGGTTTAAATAAATATTTGTCAACTTGAACTTTTGTGTTTGTTTGTTCTTTTGGAATAACGTCTTTTGTGCGTGTTTGTAACCACTTCAAAGTGCTCTACCAACGGTTGAAACACCTTCTATATATATATATATATATATATATATATGTATAATCTTCCCTTTTGATAACAGAAATGATAACAAAGGAAAAAAAAAACCTTTTCTATAAAGGAAAATAAAAAATTATTGGAGTAAAAATAGTACACCAAAAGAAAAAAGTTCCGCTTTCAAATAAACACAAAAATAGAGAATCGAGAAAACAATACAAAGCAGAAGCGAAGCTGATTGTCTTGTTGTTTGAAAAGCTAAATGAAGGAGAAAAATAAATCTATTTAAAAGTGTATTTCGTATATGGAATTCCACTCCTTTTCTTTCTCTTCAAAAAGAAAAAAAAACGTCTGCTTTCTCTCTAAATCTTTAAAATGTACAAATATTTATGTGTACCGGCAGCCAAAAAGGTGATCTTACTAAGAAAACCAAAATAGAAGGAAAAAAAAGAAAAGAAAAGAGTATGATGTCAAAAATAAAAAACAATAATAATAAGACAAAAATGCATTCATTCGTCTAAAGAAACAAATAAAATGTCCTTTAAAAAAAAACCAAACAAAAAAAACAATACATTCGAAAAACCTTTTCAGCGGTACGCAATGTCAGCAAAAAGTAACGAACTCAAAAACAAAAAAAAAAATTAAAACAGAGAAGATAACGCATCGGTTAGATGCTCTACTTTTCCCTTCTTTGTATGAGGGTGTCCAAAAAAAAAAAAAACAATTCGCTGCCCATGTGTCACACCAATTTTAGATAATAAAAAATCACAAACAGCGCAAATCATGAGCAAAAAAAAAAAAAACACCCAAGAGACAGCAAGATATACATAAATCCATAAGTAAATATAGAGAGATATAAATGGTGGTTGTATGCGAACAAGGAAGAAGACACAGGGAAAATAAAACTTTCTGTACGTGTATAAAATTTCTAAAGAACTAATACTTCATTCAAAGTGAATATCAGAATGCTTTATGGACTGTCTTTTTATTTTCACTGTTCTAAAATAATTTTTAAAAAAGTATTCGCTTTACTTCCGCTTTCTTTCTCTCTCAATTTGTTAGTGACGTTCTGCGTTTTATTCCTTTTCATTGATGTTGTTTGGAAAAAAAAAAGGAATTCGAAAAAAAAACTGTAAAGTTCCTCAGTAAAAAAAAAAAGTCATATAGACCAAAGAAATTGCTAACACTAAAAGGTGTTTATGAAAAAAAAAAAAAACATTTAAAGGAAAAAAACTATTTGCGTAAGTTTCGAAAAAAAAGTCTGTTCCGAACTCAAATAACAAACACCAAAACATAGTAACATATATATATATATATATATAATGCGCTTCTATTCCTTTTGCAACGTAGTAATAATATATAAAAAAAACAGAAAGAACGCAGAAACTATGGGAAAAAAGTAAGGAACAGAAAAAAAAGTAGTTTTCTCGAGTCTATTCCGGTGCAACAGAAAGAGAACAAACACACAAAAAGCCAAAAAAGGATTTCATTAAAAAAAAAAAACCTTTTTTTTTTCCTTTTTTCTTTTCTTTTTAAGATCAGTAGTTTGAACGCAGTTTTATTTTTTAAAGAATTGTATTTTGCCTTGTCTCTGCGTTTGATGGAACTACAGTCTTCATCTCTTTTAAAAAGAAAAAGATTCCCTTAAAAAATGAAAAAAAAAACAATTTAATCTTTTTTTAAAAAGCATTTCTTCTCTTATTTTTCATTCTCAAGAATTGTGCTTGAAGGGATTGATTTGCTGATTTTTTTTTTTCTTTCAATGGAACTTTCTTTACCTCACAAAATTCTATAAATATAAATGCACGTAAAAAATTAAATACATTTATACATAACAAAATGGTAGTGCGCGTAAATAAATTGGAAATTATCTTTATGAAAGAAAACCACGAACCAGCAAAACAAAGAACCAAAAAAAAAATCATTTATTATCATTTCTTTTACAAAAAAAAAAATTTCTTTTTTTTCTTTCATTTTGCTTATTATGGATTTTTTTTTTCCTTGGGATTTTCTCTTTCTTAATTAGTACTCTCTTTTTTATGTTAAACCTCTCAAAATAGCAACAACATCAACAAGCACTAAAAAAAAATTTTTTTTGAAAAGCATGACATTTATACAAAAAGATAAATAGATATGGAACAAACAAAAAAAAAAACATAATATTTTTGTTTTTCTCATATTATTTGGCTACTTAAAAAAAAAAATATATATATATATAATGTCAAAAATTTAAAGAATTGTTCCTCTCATTTTTTATTATATTATTGCACTTTCGTTTTCCTTGTTTTTTTTTTTGCAGGTTTATGTGGAGTTAATTCTCTTTTTTTTTTGTACTTGTTGCTTTGGCTTCTTCATTATATTTACCATTTCTTATTTGCAGTCTTTTGAATTTAATTTTGTTCCAAAACTATTCTGATACAACGTTTTTTTTTTTCTATTAATATTTGGTGCCACTCAGATATCGTTTTTCCTTTTCTCTTTCTTTTCCCATTCCACTTTATATTGCTGTTTTTTTTTTGTTTTTTTTTTATGGTAAAAAAAGTTTACTTGTAGTGGTGAGAAAAAGTTTTTTTCTTTGTTTCACATATAAACATATCAGTGTATTTTCACAAACAGAGAGACATAAACATATATATATATATATATAATCAGTAAAAGAAAAACCTCATGGTAATAATACCCACATAAACAATCCAATTTTAAAAGTCTGTACACTTTGCAACAGGTATAATAATAGTGTCGACTTTATGTATATATATATATATATAAAAGAAAAAATGCCTTATTAGTCCCATCTCGAAAAGAAGGAGAATCCAAAACAGCCCACATTAACGATTCGGTGCGATGGCGCCTCCCCTTCACTTCCCTCTTCATCGGAAATGGACTCCAACAGTACGGGCGTCCATTGTTGCGGCAATGAAGAGGTGTGCCGTTCCAACTCCTCCGCCTCCGTTGACTTATGCCAACGACGAAGGGACTGTGTGGCCGCATACATGTGCCGCAGTTTTCGCTTCTTGCGCGTCCAACTCACATTAGCCCGAGTGTCCTCATCCCACGCCTGTTGCCAATTCATGGGAATATACAACAACTCCTCCTCCGCCCTTTCCGTGGGAATAATTCCCATCGCGTCGGCAGCGGACGCATCGGCGCTCAACATTTCTTTAGATTGCGTGTCTCCGTGTGTTTGCGCATTGTTTGGTGCACCGCTCCGCTGCAGTTTATGCCATTCCCGTTGAATCCACACCTCCACGCGGCGCACAGCGAGTTGAAGCGCGCGTTGTCGTTCGAAGAGTTCCATCGAGTACAACACAGTGGCCGCGACGCCCACACTCCCCGCCCCTTCCGGCGCGTCCGATCCGTCTCCCAAGTATCCCCGCACCGCACTAAACAACTCCTCCCATTCCGAGCTGAACTGATAACGAAAGTATTCGTAGTCAAACCCCCCGGTGGAGAAGCGCTGGTAGTGCGATTCCTTCGTAATGGCAACCGTCTCCGCGTCGGTCATCGCCCCGCCGGCGTGTAGAGCGGCATGCAGATAGGATGGGACGTAGTCGCAGTAAAGCTGCGCCAAACGCAAATTCAACCTCCACGCCTGTCGCATGGACTCCGAGAGGAGAAACATGAGCGCCAGAAATTGCTGTGAACGGTGTCCCAAAACCACACGTTCCGTGTACTGACGGGATTTCATCGTGTACGGCCGCGCCTTCTTTGGTGCCGTTGTCGAACCGCCTGTTTGGGTTTCCTCGTGTGCCGCGTGCAGTGGACCCTCTCGTCGCTTGTAGTGTTCGTACAAACGGTTGAGGTCGTGCAGGTCAATCGCGTCGTCCCCCTCGAGGATGCATGGCCCCTCGCTGGCCGCGAAGGACGTGTTGCATGACGCATCCGCCCACGCCTCACGGTTTGGTGTGGGGAGCGGATTTCCGCCCTCCTCCTCCTCCCCCATTGCGTGGGAGGACTCCAACGATGAGTGCAAAGAGGGCGCATTCGTATTTGCACTGCGAAGAGACGAAATGGCGGCTGAGCGGCGATTCGCCTCCGCGGCAAGCGCCTCCGCATCCCGCTGCATCTCCCGAGCGCGGCGTGCGGACTGTTTGATTTGCTCCATTCGGTCCTTTTTGCGGCGCGCCAAATCCTCCGCGCCGCGCGTTGTCGTCGGTTGTGCATCGTTTACGTCATTCATGCGTCTCGTGTCGGTAACCGTCCACGCCGCGCGCGATGCACCGTGCACAGCGGAGGTGTGAAGGTGGGAATCATCCGAATGATGTTTCTGTTGTTGTTGTTGTTGTGGTTGACGCGGACTGTGGCAATGGGTGGCGTCATCACAGTGCGTCCCCGTCTCCGATTGGGCAAAAGATGCCGTTTGTTTCGCAAACACACTCTTCCGCTGTTGCAGAGGACACTCGGTGAGCGCGGAGGTCGCAAAGGAGGTGGACGGGGACAAAGAATGGCTGTTCGAACACAACGGGACAACGCAAGGGGAGGACAAATGCTCCGATTGCGAGTCCTGCACCTCAGGCGCACACATTAAACGACTCCAAAAGGTCAAGCGGTCTGGATGGCGATGCCGGGTGGAGGAATCCGGCGGAGAAAAGGAGACATTTTCCTTTTCAAAATCGGGCATAGCATTGACATTGGTATGAGAGGAGCTCCAAGGCAAAATGCGCTCCACCAGACTAATCATATCGATCCTTTCTCACTCGTTTTCTTATTGCGCAATGCACCCAATCCGAAACGTAAAGGGAGAGCAACTATTACGCTGGTGTGAACCTTATTAGAAATATTTATCAAAATCCACGAAACTGCCAAAGCAGCAATAAAAAACAAAATTACTAATAATATGTGTATATATATATACAAAGAAAAAATATAAATAAGTAGAACAAAAAGAGGATGAAAACAAAAAAAATGTAATAACTCCATTCTAGTGAGATAACCAACAACAAAAAATAATAAGAGATCATCAATCCTTTACTGAAAACTTTCTTTAAAAAAATACGGGGTGTCGCATGAGTTCATAGCCTTTCCGTGCAGTTCGGGACAATTTATTCGCACAAATAATTATATGAAACAACAAAAACAAAAACCAGCTCGAACAGTACATTTTTCTGTGTGTTAATCCTTTTTAAGATGCCCTCCCTTCGCCACTTCCACACGTGATCTTTTCCTAAACGAGCAGTACAACAAAAGTGTGGTGAACAGTGCGGCGCAGACAACGACACGCAGCGCTATGATTCCACCTCGACGTCGAACGTGTTCCCACATGTGCGGCGACACTTCCGCCCACACCTTCCGCGCGTTATGACGCCACCAAGTGAGGGAGTAAAGCGCCCATCGCTCCGACATGACCTTTTCATTGGTAAGGATTCGCGCCTCATTGGCGGTGCAAAGCGCGTGTCCAACGCACACCGTCTCCGCCTCCGCCATCGACGCGGAGGCGGTTTGTGGCGGTTTCAACACTTTAAACGCGAACTCCTCAAACGGTTCGTTGAGTTCGGAGAGGGCGGCCGCACAGACGGCATTCACCGCCTCGTTTCTCGACGCCAGACGTCTTTCCGTCTCCTTCACGGGTTCGTTCGTTTCGGGCGGTGTGTGTTTCGCGTTCTCCGCTTTTTGCCGCACACGCAGTCGATCGCACAGTCCGTCAATGGATTTGTGTATATCCGCAATGAGGCGTTGACGCGCCGCACTTCGCGCGGCTTGGGTGTCCTGCGCTATCCATTGAGACGACTTTGACGGCGCCGCGTTGGAGTTCAACATGTTTTTGAAAACAGTCAACGCGGGTTGAAGAGTTTCCGTATTGAAGACCTCCACGAGTTGCATACAGGCACGACAACGCGCGTTTTCCTTGTTTGATTCCGTCTCTGTAAAGGAGTTCGCGCCATTTGCAGTGAAGGCGGTGGAATGGATGGGAGAGAACAATGCGAAGAAGAAAAGCCAAATACAAAGTAAAGGTGGAAAACATCTCATCCTTTGTTTGCAAGTAACTTTTATCATTTTTACTTGAAAAACTTTGATTTGCTTTGTTTCTGTTTTTTTTTTTTTTGAATCTATTGGATGCAACTCCAAAGAAAACGGAGCTAAAAGTTAAGGACAATAAAAGCAACAAATTTCTCGTTTAAATGAGTAAAAAAAAATAAAAATCGAAAAGCAAAGGATCAGTACGGTGAAAATGCTTTCAAATATATATATAAAAAGAAAAAATTAAGTGAAATCACAAACTTTACAGAACTTTCTGTTTGTAAAATATTGCAATGTAAAATTGAACGAAATAAATGCCTCTCTATCTTCATGTTGTTTTCAAAAAAGAAAAACATGAACAAAGGTATTTTAATCAACAAAAAAAAATCTGTTCTTTTTCTTGGGTCATTATGCCCTGTGAGGAAAAGGAAAAAAAGAAAAGAAAAGCAGAAAACCTCAAAGCGTTTTCTTGTTTTGTTTTTTGCAGTACACTAGAACTCGTTGGTCGCAGCTCATAACACTTGGTTACAACACGATCCAATAAGTAAAGTAAAAAAAAAATGTATGAGAGAGTGTTGAATGAGATTTGATTTTTTTGTTTTTTTCTTATAGAATGAAATGCTCATCCACATCATCACTATATCACTATCTCATTCTCCTTACAAATAAATACGAATATATATATATATATATATATATACTTTTACTTTCATTTTCTTTGGTTAAAAATCTTCATATATACGTATGCACAAATACATGAACATTGCAGAAAAGGTACGGAATTGATAAAGGGGGATATAAAAAAAATCACCAAAAGTTAAAAAAAAATGAAATGCGCGTTAACCAACAACAACAACAACAAAAAGGTAAACGTATTAAAGCAACGCTTTTTGCCTTTTTCAGATGAGGTACGAAAAATGAAAAAAGAAACACAATAAAAAAAAAAAGATCGTAAAAAGAAAGGGAAGCAGCGACGAAAAGAAAATCAAAAAGTAAACCAAAAAAAAAAAAAGGTCGCTGTAAATAACAAAGAAAAGTTAATTAAAAAAAGAAAAAAAAAACATCAAAAACAAATTTTCGCACCTCATCCAAAAGAATATACGATGAGTTAAAAAAGAAAAGAAAAGTAATGCAACAAAGTAAAAAGACAACAATTTGAAGCATACAAAAACAAAACCAAAAAAGAAGTTCTTCAAAACATGATCTCCTCTAAAAGACTACGAAACGTGTTTGTTGATCATAAAGAATCCTCTCTTTCATTTTCTTGTTTTCATAACTAGAAAACAAAATTCTTTTTTTTTGTTAAAATATAAATAGCCCCCATATTCTTTTGCCCCAAGAAAACCTTTTCATTTCAACACAGCGGAGAGCATCGCCCGTATCATTATGATGAATTGCACTCTGTTATTGTTTTTAATGGGTTTGATAATAGAACAAACCAAAAAAAGAAAAAAAAAGATAATAAAAAGGAACCAATTCCGTAAACAAAAAAAAAATCTCTCAAAAAAAAAAAAACCTAAACAATGAAATGTGGTATTTTTTTTTTTCGTTTGAGGAAATTTTTTTCTTTCTGTATTTTATGTTTTTTGCTCTTTGCGTGGAGAAATGATACAAACAAAAAAGAAGATAACACATAAACTCAAAAGTATTTGTTGTGTATATATAAAAAAAATATGTATATGTAATGTGAAAAGGTTGAAGTGAAATACGCTTCAAATTGCCGCTATCATTACATCGTCCTCTTTTTCTTTTTTTTTCCTTTTTGATGTTATTTCTCATCAATTCTCTTCGCTGCGATGCGAATGGATCAAAATGACACGAATTCAGCGGAAAGGTTTTGTTTTTGTTTTTGTTTTTTGACTCTTCTTTCTCTTTTTTGTTTTTGAAACTAATTCATACTTCTCTAAATTTCTTAAACATTGATAACAAAAACTCTTAATGACTACAAAATGTCTTACACACCTTTTTCTCAATCAAATCAACAAGAAAAGAAAAAAAGAGTGCATTCTACACATTTTTATCACATAATACACGAGTTTATATAAAGATAAATACCGCATAATAATAGTAATAATAATAATAATAATAAATCATCAACAACTACTTCTGATAATGATTCCCATTGCTTAACTAAAGTTCTTTTTTTTTTTTTTGAAGAAAGTGACTTTTGGTTTTGCTTGTGTATATTTCTTCTTTTGTTTTACTACATAAAAAAAAACACTATTCTCTCTCCTTCTCCTTCTCTTTCTTCATTTCTGCTTTCCTGTGTGCTTTGCTATCGTTGATGCTCTTTTGTTTCAACCATAACAATACACCTTTCGTACGCATCACACTATAAGAGGTGCATATGTGAAAAATAAAAATAAATAGTGTGCATTCGTTAACTATTCCGTTTTGTCATTCTCATTTCACTCAACATGATTTATTCCGTTCTTTTGTCAATCGCACACACACAACTATTTTCGTATATATATATATAATAGAGAAAGACAAAATACAATGTTGTATATATGTATTTATATATAACTTGACAGTTTTTTTCTGTTTTTATTATTTCTCCTCCTAGCTGAAATTTATCATATTGCACATCCTCTAGTATTCACTTTTTTCAATAAATAAATTCTCTCTTGAAATAAATTTTCTCGTTCTCCCAAAATCCCATTCCCATTTTCCATTTTTACCTATTTTTTTCCTCTTTTGTATCCTGAATACTTTTTGAATACATATTTATTATTCTATAAATAAATATACATATATATATATATATATATATTCCTTTTACTTGAAGAAGTTTTGAACCTTTTTTTCTTCGCCTCGTACTTTCTTCTTCTTTACTTTCACTCTACGCATTCGTTTTCTATTTCGAATACTAATGGAATGAAATAAATTTAAAAAACCAAACCCAATTTATGTATAAATATATATAGATCAATATATATATATATATTTTTTTTCCTTTTTCCCAATTTTTTTTTTTTTGCCTCTTCACTTTTTCTTTGAAATGGGAATCATAAATTAATACTCTTTTCTACATCACCTAGTGACATCCTATTGTGAACATTGAAAAACAAAGCGAAAAAACAAACAAAAAAAAACGATCTCCTAATGAAAAAAGAAAAACTATCTTCACTTTGCGTCTCTTTTCTTTTTTTGCTTTTTGAAAAATAAAAAATGTGAAGCAACCCACAAAACAACAAAAACAAAATCATTTGGTTGCTATAAAAGCACACTAGTCTGTACGCCGGCATGATTCCTCAAAGATACATTCACTTTCACTATACGGGTAATACATAGAAATAAAAAGTTGCGTGTTTGGGTATATACCAAAAAAAAAAAAAAAACGAAAAAAAAAAGCAGAATGGAACCAAAAATTTGTGTGAACTAAAACGAAAAGGAAAAAAAAACGAATATAATACTGTATTTGGTCAATCACAACTTTTTTTTTGATTTTTTTTTTCTTTTGTGTTTGTTTGCGTGTGTGAACAGATGAAGAGAGAAAGAAAAAAAGATGAACAAAAAAAAAAAAAAAAGGATACGTTCTTTATTTTTTCATTTTTGATTTTCGCCATATTCCTTACTTTTCCTTTTCCTTCCTTTACACCTTTTTCTTTTCTTCTTCTTTCTTTTTCCTTTTAGACAAATGTGGATCGAGCGTTACTCCTCGCTGTGTGTCACGTTTGGGACGGGAAAGCACCGCACCAAATGCAATGGCGGCATCGCATCCCAAAACGTCTCCCCCAACGCAATCGATTCGGCGGAAAAGGAGTTAAAAAACGCCTTCACAAACGCACACGGATCCCGTGAGGTGGGAAGTGCCGGAAACCACACCGGGCACAGCTTTGGGGACCCCTCGGAGGCGGAGACGTGATCCAACGCGGCCACCCGCATACCGAGCACCTTCTCCGCCCGCTCCCTCGCGCAGACATACACACAGTGCGAGACCACCGGCTGCAACTCCTCCGTCGCGAGCCCAATCGTGAGGAGGACGTTCAAGGCAAACGCGTAGAAGCGCACATCGCGTTGGTGCATCGCCTCCTGCCGGGCGTTCTCCTCCGCGTCGTCGAGGTCGTCTGGGGGGAGAATGCCCATCGCGGCGTGGACGGCGTGCGCCTCCCCCTCCTCCCCGGCCCCGGCAAAGGTGAAGCCGCCGAGGAAGTCAAAGGACGGGAACAGCGGATTGCACGTGTCCTCCTCCGCCCCAACACGTGTGGGAGCGGCGTGGGGGGGAAAGGCATCCGTCTCCGGTCGGGTCCGTCTGCTCGACACCGCGCCAATGGAAACGGCGGAGAGGGGGGGGAGAAGGCGCGCCGTCGGCATGCGGTGAAAGTGCCGCACCACCTCATGCAACGAGGCGACCATCGCGTCCCTGTCCTCCTTCATCGCGCCGAGAAGGGCGAGGAGGAGGTGCGCGAGGAGGCGGAGTTGCAGCACGCGCTGTGGAACGTCCGCCTTTTCGGTACCAAAGAGCCCCGACTCCGCGCACGCCGGGGGCGGGAGGTGCTCCTCCAGCAGACGCAACACCATCTGCACCGACCCAATGGCGCGGTAGAGATCCTGCTGGGTGGCGATGTAGTGCTTCGCGAAGCCCATCGCCGAGAGGAGGAGGTTTTGGCACCGCTCCAACACATCGCTCCCAAAGTGCAGCCCAGGCGCGGGTTGGGTCAAGGGCGGGGCGAGGCGTAGGTGGGAGAGGGACCCCGAAACGGGCGAAGGCTGTCGACCATCAAACGAAAACGCATCGCTGCCGGGACTCAACGACGGGTGCGGGGCGGATGGGGCGTATAAGGAGAGCCCTTGCGCCAAAAGCGGCGGCGTCCCCACCCCGTCCGCCTCCAACACGCCGCCATTGACGATGGAGAGGTGTGTGGCGGGGGTGACGCCGGCGCTCTCCTCCTCCGACGTCGTGCCGGAGGGGGCGTCCATCGCGGGAAAACCGCTTCGCTGCAAATGACACTTTACGTTTGGCGCAAAAGACGGCGGTGACTCAAACACGACGGTATCGGTGTAATGGGATGGGGACGTCATGTCATGATTGGGGGCGTTGGTTTGGTATTTCATGGCATTGGCTCTCCCCATCATACCGCTCTCCTTCTTTTTGAGGTTGTGATAGCTGTCGACCGCCTCCTTGAGGGTGCGTTGGGCGAAGTTGCCGGAGCCAAAGATGCACGCAATCTTATTCGCCGGATCCGCATCATGAAAGACGCGATCCACGATGGGCTGTTTGGCCGCGTTGCATTTGAGCCGAAGCGGCGGTTTGCCCGCGCCGTTTCCCAACTCCTTTCCATTGCGCCGCATCATCTCCTCCGCCGCGCGCCAGTCGGCAAACTCGACAAAGCCGTAAATCCAATTCTGCGTGTTGGTGGAGTTTCCGCAGATGCGAATGCGGAGGTACTCCCCGCACTCCGCACAGAGCGCGGCGAGCTCACTCTGCAGCATGCCGGTCGGGAGAAACCGCAAATGCACCGTTCGCGCGAGGAGGTCCGTGTCGGCGGCCTCCTCCTCCACCAATCGGTGGCGCTCCTCCTTGGAGAGGGATTTGAACTCTTGGTGCAATCGCTGGGACGGGTTTGGGCCCGCGTTTGGGCCGCGATAGGTGTAGGGATTGCGCGTCTCGTTTGGGCGCGGCGCCTCACTAACGATGAAGGAGGACGCGGCGGAGGGAAACGGGGGGAGTCGGTCCGATGCGTGACGGGGACGTCGGCCCATTTTGGGTTGTGGTTTGTTTGGGGTTTTGCTGTTGTTTTTGTTGTTGTTTTTTTGGGTGTGACTTCAACAACAACAACAAAAACAAAAACCTTTTCTTTGTGTTTTGCGTTGGATGGTGTTGTTAGGAATCTGTGTGTGTTTGGAGGGGAGTAAACTTCTGCCAGCAATATGACTTGATGGATTGCGTGAACGATTTGGTTTGTTTAATGTGTTCTGTTGTGGTTTTCTTTTTTTTCTTCTTCTTTGGTTTACTTCCTTCTCTTCTCTTTTTGTCTTGCTGTGGTTTCTTTTCAGATAAAATGAGAAGAAAAAAAAGTATTTTAATCTCTGCTCTTCCAGAAATGTGAATATAAACTTGGTTTCCTAAATAAAAAAAAAGATCACGTTGGTATACTTTTTTGTTTTTCCTTTGGTTTTTTCCCTATTTTCTTTCGTTTATATATAAATATAAATATGTATATATATATATATATATATTCCTCTTTTCTTTTAGGATCCTTAAACTTTTTTTTCTTTCTTTTTTTTTTCGTATTATGTGCAGAAAAGCGTTGTTATTGTGCTTTGCGTAGAAACGTCACAAACGTCAAAAAAAAAAATTAAAATTAAAAAATACGACAACACCGAAAAATAAGGTGTTAGCCACAAAAAAAGAAAAAGTATATTAAAGAAAACAAAATACCAAAGAGTTTCAATTGTACGAACCGAAAAAAAAGTTTCAAACAAAACAATTCCACTAACACGGTTTATAAATAAGTGTAAGAGCTACGCGAAACATACGTGGTGGGAGAGTACATGATACGAATGAAAGCTCAAAAAAGAAAAAAAAAAGAGCGCACAAATTGCTTGACGACAGTCACTTTTGTAATACAAAAAAAAAATTCTTTACTTTGATTTTCACAAATAAAAAATAAAAAAATTGTATTACTGTCATTATGACTTCGATTTGCTTTATAGTGAAGGTTTATGCAAAAAAAAAAAATGCCTTTTCCTAACCGTGCATTTCTCATTTTTTTTTCTTTTTTTGTTTTGGTTTTATTGATAACTTGTTTTTCAATTGTTATTCTTTCTTTTTCGTTTCTTTTTTTCTTTTCTTCGTTTTATTCGGCTTTACTTTTGTTGTAAACATTCCTCCGGTGTGCTGCGAAACCACTCCTTTTGTCTTTTTTTTTGTATTTTATGTACCAGTAAGTTATCTAGTAAAACGACAAGAAGGCAAAAATAAAAGCTTTTTTCATTTTATTCTGTTTTTTTTTTTTTTCTCTAAAAAAAAGAGAAAAAGAGTCTCTTTTTTTAATTTTTTTTTTCCAAATCAGTTCTCCCTATTTAATCATAACAAACCAAAAAGAAAAAGAAATGTTTCCCTTTACGTCCTCTTCATTTATGTTTAAAAACATTGCAATTAACACAATTACAATGAGCTTTCTGTTTTGGTTTGTATTGTTTTAGAGAAAAAAGAAATGTTCGAGGCACATTTGGCTTAGAACAAGAATGAAAATGAACACCACACCTTCTGTATCTTAAATAAAACGCGATTTGTGTTTGTTTGAATGTACTTCGTCATCCATTGTGACAAGTGGTCACTTACAGCCCAACAAACGTCAAAACAAAGACAATTTGAGTAAATGCGTTCAAATAATAATAATAAGGCAATATGAACGCGAGTAAGCAAAAGAAGAAGAAAAAAAAAACTTAAAAAAAAAAACTATTCACTTCCTCATTTATATATAAATATAAATATATATATTTTTTTGTTTGTGTGTTCCACAACAACAACTTACATTCGCAAAACGAAAAAAAAAAAAAACATTTCCCCTCCCCTTTTTCCTTTTTTTCCATTTCTCTTTCTTTTTGTTTGTACAACATATCTTCTCCTATTTTCCAATGAATTACAGACATAGACCACACGTAACGGGGCACATGAATGCCACACGCACACATAAACCCAACCAAACAAATAACAAAAAAAAAAACAGCTGAAAAAAAATATATATATATATATTTAAAAAAACGTGTATGCCTTCATCCTTTACTTTCCCACTCGCCCTCCGCCCGCCTTACGTTACCCATTTCCACCTCACGCCTGCACGCGTTCCTCCTCGTGTTCGCCCAAGTGTGAGGCGGAGGCCGCGTTGTGGTCCTCCGACGCCCCCGGAGACGCGTTTGGTCCGTCTGTGCTATTCCGACTGCTTTCCCCCCCGACGCGTTTGATGTGCAGCCGCCCCATCTGACTCAGCGCGGGCGGCGCCTCGCTCGAGCGCACGCTCTGCGCAAACGACGCGCTCGATCGGCCCTGGCTGTGCCGGGAGAGCCCCAACCGCTCGCGCTCCGCCTGGAGCTCGGCGAAGGACTTTGGTGCGCGCGCGCCGCTCAGTCCGAGTGGCGTCGCGCTGCGTGCGGGCGGCGCGTTTTCTGCGCGTTGCGCGGCGGCCGTCGGCGCTCGTCGGGGGGGACGCGCGTCGGTGGCGAGTTTTGGCCCGACGGGAACGGCGGTGTGTCGCGGCGGACGGCGCCGCACGCAGCGGAGAACCCCTTTTCCATCTTTTCCATCTTTTCCATCTTTTATCTCTTTTGTCTCTTTTCCGTCGGGGACGAATTTGGAGGGAAAGCGCCGGGCGGGGGATTCCGTGCGCCGCACACGCGCGCCGCCCCCCGCCGACGGGCCGACGGGGAGTTTGCATTGCGACGCCTCGTGCCCTCCGCGCGCCGCCGCCGGCACCTCCGCCCCGCAGGCGGCGCAGACGACGAGCTGTTTGCCGCACTGCGCGATGTGCGCGGCGGAGCCGAGGCGCCGGCAGTACGGACACGTGCGAACGGAAACGGGAAGGAGCGAACGACGAACCGCATCCACGCCGGAGCGGGGGGGGGCGGGGGAGTCGGTCGGGGTCGGCGTTGGAGGAGAATGGGTGTGCATATGATTCTAAACTGTTGGAAGGGGAGTAGGAGGGAAAAAGAGGGAAACAATACGAGCAGTAAGAAATGACAATGTATATATAGACGGATATATATATATATACGGATATGTACAGTAATTTTGAAAAGAAAAGTATAGTGGAAAATAGAAAAATATAATTAAATAAAAAATGATCTATACTGTTTCGCTGAAAAAAGTAGAAAAATAAATTTAAAAAGATGAAAAGAACAAAAACTCCTTTAAAAACGAGTTCAGAAACAATATTCATTGACGTCATCTAAAGCAAAAAAACTGACCTGATTATAGAAATATTTGTAAATAAATAAAAAGATAAATATAGAAGGAGCGACGCTATACCAAGCAAAAATCCCGAAAAAAAATCGAGTATATATATATATATATAAAGTGAAGCAGAAGCACACAGAAAAAAAAAATATCTGTAAACTCTTCAAACATTTTTACTTTCTTCTCACTTGTTTCCCTTTATATATAGTTTCAATTGCCTTGACATTCAAAGTAGTGGATAGCGCTGTTGTTTGGGGTTATCATTTTTGGGTATGTTATGGACATTATAGAAGGAACTTTCATTAAGTTTTTGTAGTCTTCTTCTTTCAAGTGGTGTATCATCACAGAGTCTGTTGTAAATTTGTAAAGCATTGGACCTTGATGGATGTCATGAAATCGACAAAGCTCTTCCCCAATAAGAAAGAAGTTTGAGTAGTTGGATCTGTGCAGCGCTAAACCCACCATATTGTCTTCGGCTTCTAAAAACAGATTCTTAGCCACACTCAAGTCCAGTACATCAGAACAGTTGAGAAACAATTTCTCAAGCGGCTCCACTGACACAAACGCCTCGGCAACGGACCTCTCCAGAGTGTAACATGAACCAAAGGCAAAATAAAAACGAAGAACCTTTCGATATACCCTTCGTTTTTGCAGCATCATGTGCCCCCAATAAAGTCCACGACGCTGTACTCGCATCAAGTCAGAGAGGTACTGCGGAACACGAAGGAACATATCATCATCCCCTTTGCCAATAAACTTTGCATTCCTAAATGTACGTAGTGCCAAACGAAACCATAGAAATGTTTTCCGACTCATTCCCACCTCAGCCTGGAAGCCCCATTTGCCTCCGAAACCAATTTGTTTACGTGTCGTCTTTGCCGCATCATTCATATCCAACGCCACCACGTCATGAAACGTGAAAGCCTCCTGAAGCACCAGACGCGAGTACCCATCCTTCATGAATGGGTGACGACCAAGCACGTAGAGAATGAGCATGGAACCGGTGTAATGGTTCTTCCGATTTGCCACGCCGGGGAGTGTCCAACAGGTTTGGCGTTGAAGCATACGTCGTCGTCGTCTGTCGGGATGGTCCTCTGAGGGAATACCAAGCACAATAAAAAAGTCCCGTTCATCCCAAATGGATAATGTTTGGTTAGGAATGTAACACATGGCATCCCGACGCTCACACCCGCGTAGTACTGCGCAGCTTGGTGCAAATGAATGTAAATTGGATAATAACGGAAAAAACTGTACAGAGTCGTCATCAAAGAAAAGACTAAATGAAAATAAAACAAGAAAAAATAAAGGAAATAGTATACGAAGAAGTAACATTCCATTCCTTCGCACAGCAAGGTAAAACTGGTGCCACATCCTGACGTTCCTTTTTTCCTTTTTATTTTAACAGCACAGAAAGCATAAAACAATAACAACGAGCCGCTTAATTAACCTTATCCTATTCACGAAGTAAAAGAAGAAAAAAAAGGAGAAAAAAAACTAAGAGAATTAAGCATCGCATTCAAAAAAAAATGATAAGAGGCGGAAGCTTCATACACACAAACACAAAAATGTGCTAAAATGAAATTAACACCACATACAAAAAACAAGAAGGAAATTTTTTTTTACTTTTTAAACTATGATATGTTTAAAAACAACAAAAAGCCAACCTCAATTAGACACGTCAAGCATAAAAATGACTTATGTATGCGCATAGATTTCGTAAATCTATACGTCCATAAAACAGTGATGTGCTTCCCTTACTTTTATTTGTCTATATAAAATAAAACCTCTAATTTATTGATGTCCTTCAAACTCATCCTTAAACTACAAAAATGAAAAATTAATCAAAAAAAATCAATAAGAAAAGAAAACAGAAATTTTTTAACTTTAATATTCTATTCACCAACAATAAAAAATCAAAAACCTAAAAACAAACCAAAGAGGTTCACATTTTTTCTCTTCATAATCTCAGTCGGTGATCATTGTTTTTACGTTCTTCTTCTTGTTGTTGTTGTTGCTGTTAATTACTACTTCCTTTGTCTCTTGTCTTCCAGAGCTAAGCTTGATTACCACAAACCCAAAAAAAAAATGTAATGAAAGGATTTCTTCATACCATTCTCGAACAGCACCTCAGCAAAAGACCGCCTCCCCATCAAAAAAAAAGAGGAATTTGTGTGTCTATTGAAAGTCATCTAACCGGATCGTGTAGCCAAACGCTCTTCCATTAAAATGAGGCAAATCCCGCAGTCCTTTCGCAATGGTGCCGCATTTGTCAAGAGTGTAATCTTTGTTGCAGACACAGACTCCACGAGGGCGAAGCCCATCAAGAATCCTTTTCGCAAACGGGTTTCAAAAAGCGCAAACGGCACACGCTGCAGTGTCCCATCAGCGAGTTCCTCCAACTCCGTTGCCGCACTCATCGCGACAATCCGATTCTTTAAGTCGACATCTGTTGCCATCACATATGTCAACGACACGCTTTGGGCTAAAGCGGCCAAATCCCGTGTGTGCGTTTGCTGCGTCTCCTGCTGCGCCTGCTCATCCTGGTCGTCCATTGGCATAAACGTAGACATGGATGTCCCTTCCCCACGCCCCACCTGCACGAGGCGCACAAGCGACACCTCCAGCGTGAGGAGTGTTGGTCGAATAGGGGAGGTGCGTGTGCCGAAGAAGTACTGAAGCCAACGTTGACGCCGCACAAAGTCATCCTCCGCGGCCTCCGCACTCGCCGTCGCCTCCAACAGGTAGAGACCAATAATCATATTTTCCGGCCCAATCACCGATAACGGGGTTGTGGTCATGCGTGGAATAAACCCGTCCTTTCCCCTCTTCGCGTACCGCAAACGCACACGCTGTGATATCTTAAACCGCAACCACGCACTCTTAACGACAAAGACGTGATCCACCCCAACCTCCACGATGGTATCGATGAGTGTGTCCAATGGATGCACTTTGCGTCGCTCCTCCTTGTTGGCGTCCTCGCCGTACTCCCACGCCTCCGCCTCCTCAATTGCGGCGGGGGAAATGACGCCGTAGTCGAGAAAGAGACCGCCGACGCGACAGCGATCACTCCGCGCCATGCGCTCCGTCGCGGATTGCATGAGTTGATGCATGGTGTGCAGAAAGAGGGCGGGCTCCTCATGCTTGCCGCCTCCAACATACGCGTGGAGGGCGGGAACAAAGCTCATCTCCTCCTCCACATCCACGCCGTGCTGCATGGCGTACAGGGCGACCGCGCCGGGGTACGCAAAGCGCGGCACATCCCCCGCCGCATCCAACAGAAGCGGGTGGTAGCCAAGGCGAAGCGCGTAATTCACGAGAATGCGCACATACGTACTCGTGCCCACCCGTCGACGGTCGGAGAGGACGAGGACACGCGGTCCGATCCCATCGGGTCCGCTCTGCCGCGCCTGCACACGCCTCGACTCGAGGTGTGCATTCATCTCCACAAGGGATTTGGACCAATTCGTGCCACACAAGGTGCCGTAGCAGGTCTGATGCACCAAAGGAGAGGCGGAAAGGGTTAAGGTGCATCCAGTCGGGGTGAAAATGGCAAATGATCGGCCAAGCGGAAGATGCGTGGCGACACCGGGAGTGAGTTCGGTGCCAAAAATGTCAGCGCGCAACACGTGATCGGATCCCTCGTCCTCGTTTGGTTTTAGTGTAATGATGGCAACGGCGTCTTTCTGAGTGCCCGTCACAATGCGCAATTCCGCCATAGATGGCAATGTATACGTCTTCTCCATCACGGCCATCTTGAAGGAGGAGAAAACACAGAGGCCTTTAAATAATAATAATAATAAAGAGCACATCAAAACAAAAAAAAAATGAATAGCGATCAAATTTTTTTAACAGAAATGCAAAAAAAGAACAAAAATATAAATGAGGAGTCTATGGAACGTTAAAGCACACATTAAACCAACAGTAACAATAACAACACCAAAAAGAATTCTTTTCCCATAAGATTTCTGAAAAAAAAACCGACACGCACACATCTCTTTCGTTGCAAGAACAAGTTAGCTTTTATTCGTCTCTTCTTGTCGAAATAGTTTGTGTCTCACGCCCAGCTTCTGTACCCCGATGGGAGCGGTGGCGTCGGACCCTCCGGCAGCGCAACGGTTTGCTCCTCCACCTGTCCGCCCTCCGCCACAACGGGGCGGCGGAGGAGTCCGGACTCGTGCAACACACGCGTCACCGCCAACAAGACGGACGGCTCCTTCTTCAGCATCGCCTTAATGTTCTGGTGCGTCGCGGGGTCATCGGATTGGCGGTGTAATTCACGAATAATGTTGTAAACCTCCGCGCAGGCGATGCCATACATCTCCTCCGGCGCTGTCGGCGGTGGAAGGGGCGGAAGGGGTAACTCCGCGATGCTCGACTCCCCGCTGCTCGACGAATGCACACTGCCGGAACGCTCCGTCCCATCATCGAAATCATCATTGAACATACTAAACAAGGAGGAAAGAAGTAAATAAATCAATACACAAACAAATAATGTGTGCACGTAATCTACAAAAATAAGTGTATTTCGTGATTTATTTGACGTGCACACAAGTGGAAAACAAGAAAGTTAAAAAAAAAAGGAAGAGAAAAAACTTATCTTGAGCAAAAGAAAACACAGACACCAGAGATGGTACATATCACAAAGATTCATAAACACAGCCCAATCAAAAAAGAAAAAAAAAGCGAAAAACAACATAAAAATCCGCAAACCACATATGTTTATGTAACTCAAAAACGCTAAATTCGATAGAAACAGTGATAAGAAACAAGTGGCATACAAGAAAAGAAAAACAACAAAATAAAAACTGTTAATAAGCTTTTTTTTTTGTATTATCTAACGCTAAAAAAAGAAAAGAAAAGAAAAAGGAAGTACTAAAAACTAAACAGACGACGCACAGTAATAAAAAACAAAAACAAAAACTGACAAAACACATATCACCAGTCAAAAAAAAAAAATCCGTTTTCTTTTCTTTTGTTACAGGATCCCATTTTCTATTTTTACTAAAGCAGCACAGTATCCATTTGTCCGGCAGAAGAAAGCAATCGGAACGTGTCCACATACACCGTCTCATTCTCGCGAATGGCATCATTGGAAAGGTCCAAAATTTTTAGAGTGTCATTTTCTTTAATAAGCCTCGAAAACGCCACAATGCCGTTCACCGTGAAATCATTCCCACTCGCCGCTAAGTGATGTAGTGCTCTATTGCGAGAAAGTCCCTCTCCGATCTTTACAAGCGCCTCCTCGCGCAGACCGCAACCACACACCGATAAGATTTGGAGTGAAGCGCTGCTCTCAAGAAGTGTGAGAAGCTCTACAAAGGCATCCTCACTTGTAGGGGCATCCCCAATGTGGTTTGCATCGAGGCGAAACTCTGTAATTGTGTCACTTCGAATAATTGCGACAAACAATCGCATTGCTCCGGCGTAGGACATGCCATTATTCGAGACATCCACCACACGCAAGGATGGATGCTTTCCAAGAGCGTCCACAATGTGAGGCGATAGGAATCCGGTGCGACCCGCCAGGCGATTGTCCTGGAGGCAAAGCGTTTGTAAGGTGTTGTTCGCTACAAGAGCGGCACCAAGTGCATCGGCCAACTCTGTCTCTTGTAATGCACAACCAACAAGACGCAGCTCGCCGATACGTGTATCGTTCTTGTGGGAATGCAGACATTGAAAGGCGTTTCTCACCGTGGGAGCATCTATGCCCTCACCAATAGGGTTGTCTGACAGGTCCACATGTGTGATGTCCTTGTTTGATTGCAACTCTGTATCCAGAGACATGAACTGCACAAAGTGTAGATCGCTTGAACGAAGGCACAGTTTTTGCAGACCGGTCCCTTTTGAGGCAAGTGCAATCGCCCGCGAAGAAGGCGATGCCACGCCAGGATTACCGGACACATCCAAATTGGTCAAGTTTGGCGACGCCGTGACTGCCTTCACAAGGGCATCGATACCAACCGCTTCAATACGATTTGAGGCGAGATTGAGTTCCACCAGAGAGGTACGTCCACGACGAATGATGTCACATAAGGAATGAATAGCCGCATGGGTGAGGAAGTTTTCCTCGAGGTTGAGACACCGCAGTGTGCTCACGGATTCCGTTCCAAAGACGAGCAGAATCGACTGCAATGCTCGCGCACCAAGACGACATCCTTTAAGAGTAAGATGTTCCAAATTTTTACAATTCACCACTTCTGCACCAAGTTTCTCCGCAGCAGAATCAATCGGTACAAACGATGCGTCCAATACCTTGAGAAACGGAAACAAGGCCACGAGTTGTATAATCATAGGTACGGAAGCGGCCGTCAGTAACTGACGCGACGCCGTTGGTTGGGTGAGGAGGATGGAGGAGATCTTTACATTCTCTAACCATGGCTCGCCATCTGCAAGGTTCGATGGCTGATACTCGCGCAGGGTGTACTCCAAAATATCCGTAATCACCCCAAAGTGACGATCATCCACTGGTGGATCACTCTCCGTTAAATCCAAAGCAGTCATTTCGGTTTCGTTATCTATAGCTTGATCCATAGCCCGCACAAGTGTCATGGCCGGCGCTCGTTGTCGTCCTTGCTCGTCCAATTCCGCGCAGTACGACATATACGCCGCCTTTAAATACTCCGCTCGTGAAGTGTAAAGGGTTTGTGGAGGGCGATTCACAACGGGAAACTCAAATAATGTTGGATTCATCAAACCCGCGCGAACCACCTCGGCATTACGGACATCAATGCACAATTCCTCACGCACAGAAATAGGAAGGAGCATGTAGTACTCATCGAGTAAATCGATCATTTCTTTAGCCTGTAATGGACTCATAGTGTAGAGTGTCATTTTGTTTGCACTCCGGCGGCGCACAACGACACCCGAGGGGCACCGCTCCCACCCCATCAACTCGGGAAAGGGAATAGCATCCAGGCGATCTTGTTTGTTGGAGCTAAAAATGAAGAGACCATCCTCTGCGACCCCTGCAAGAAAAGGTCGGTTATCACGGTCACGCACCTCAAAAAATGTCATTCCCCAACATGGTGTAGTGCTTAAGAGGTCCACATATCCTCCCCGTGCTTGAGAAGCGCTCATGGCGAGACGTTTTTTGTGGGAAAGGGCAAGTCGCTCTTGCCAATAGTCGTACTCATGTGCAGAGACGCAGGCAGGGAGATACGCATCCAGTCCTACTTGATCAAAGTAAAGCAGACGCTTCTTTGCCGAATAATCCCCAAAGGCGGTTTGCAATTGGTACGAGGCGAGACGCACCGCAATGGCTTCTGTGATGGGAAAGTACTCCTGCACCACACATTGCTGCAATTGTCTGTAAAACCATTCCTGCGCCACAGGATCGGACCATCGCTGTGGGCGTTTGTAGTGCTTAAACGCAAAACAAATCGATGAGTGCGGGGCGATGCCTTCCGCCTCCAGCGACTTGTGCTTGTTGAGAAACCGTCGCACAGGTGTCGTGGCACCACCCTCGTCAATAATCTCGGCGAGGTGAAACGGCAGAGTCTGCTGCGTGATGCCGAGACGAAGAGCCACCCGGGCGACCATTGCCTCCACAGTGTCGGATGGAAAGGCATCCACACGGCAGCGCGTGCCATCTGCCAGTTGCACCGTGTACGTGACGGCCGCCTCGCCGGCTGTCTGTTTCGCCTCATCGCGCTGTTCGAGCTGTTTGCGCTGCTCCGCCGCGCTTCGAGCCGCCTCGGCGTCAGCCAACCGCCGCGCCGTTTCATTCGACTCATCCCGACGCTCCTCCTCTCGCATGGCGCGCTCACTCAACAGTTGACGGTTAAGTGCATCGAGTGCCTCACGCAGTCGTTCCACCTCCACCGCACCCTCCGCCTCCGTGTTGGGTGAGGCGAAGGGCACCAATTGATTGGACCCCTTTGGCGCCACATGCCCATCGCCATTCCCCGCATCTGTCGTTGCCGTTCCATGTCCTGTGATTCCACGCAAGGCTTGTGGGTGTGCCAGTGCTTCCCCATTCTTCTTGGAATGCGCGCTGTCCCAATCCGGGTTGTCCTCCTCGGCGTCGGCGGGGGAAACAATACGATCGCGACAATCGGAGCAGAGCTGTGCCCGTGCCAATCGCAAGTCCTCCAACGCCGCCACCAAATCCATTTGCACCAGGCTGACCATGTTCGACTGCTCAATGACATTTTTGGAGTTAATATGATCCTTCTCGGATGTTTGCTGAGCCACGAGCTGGAGTTGCTGCTCCGCCCGTTCAATAGCCCCGCGAACGCCCTTATTTTGCTCCTCCACCAACTGCACGACCCCCGCGTACCTCTGTGCGTCCGCGGCGAGGTCCGCCAACTCGCGCCGCGCCTTTTCCCCAAACGTTCTTCCCTCCGTCCGCGCACGAAGCAGCGCCTCGGCGGTGCGGCGGAGTTCCTGCGTGAGGGCCGCATTCTGCGCCGCGAGGGTGTCCATCTCGTGCTGCGCCAACCGCGTGAGGCGATCGCACGCCTCGGCCCGCTCCGCCCCCAACCGCTGCGCCGCGAGGAGTCTCGGCGTCATTTCCGTCTTATACGACCAAAGCGCTTCGTGTGCGGCGGCCGCCTCCGCCTGCCGCGTGCGCACCGCCTCGCGCTGAACGGCGACGGCATCCGTCTGCGCCGCCGCCGTCGCGTCGAGGTGTGCGCGGAGGGACTCCAACCCGCGGGACTCCGTCTCCAGCCCGCGCAGGGCGGCGGCGAGGACGTGGAGCTCGTTGCGCGCGCCGTCTAGGCGCTGCTGTGCGTCGCGCGCGTGCTGGTCGAGGGCGGCGAGCTGCGATTCCTGTCCGGCGAGGCGCGCCGTGTGGGCGGCGGAGCGACCAGACTGTCGGCGCCGTTGGGAGACGACCGCGTCGAACTCGACGTGCGCGACGGAAAGGGCGCGGCGGGCGGCGTTGAGGGCGATGAGGGACTCGCGCTTTTTTCGGCGCAGTGTGTCGGCGATGTCGAGGAGGGCGCCGCGCTCGCGGCAGACTTCGCTAAAGGCCGAGGCGAGGGAGAGGTGCTCCGCGCGGAGGCGCTCGAATTGCTCCTTTTGCCGCCCGAGTTGGAGGGCGGGGTGGGCGGAGGCGGCGCGTTGCGATGCGGAAAGGGAGCGAATGTGGGAACGGCACGACGCGATGTAACGCTGCGCCGCATCCAGCGCGCGGTACGGATCCGTGCGGCAACGAAGGAAGTCCGATTGGGACATCCACGAAGGACAACCCGAATCGGTCATGTGGATAGTGTTCTTTTCTTCTTTTTTTTTTTTTTGTACGCTAATTAGGTTTTTTTTTTTTTGCTTTCGTCGATCTCCTTGTTGGTACAATACTTGGTCTAACAAGTGAAAAAGAAAAAAACAGAAAAATAAGTATATATATGTACATAAAAAGGGGTTACAACGATAATAATAATTTAAAAAAAAAACTTCGAAATATAAGTAAATGTATCAAAACATAAATAAAAATACACATTTTTATGTACGTGCGCGTTCCGCTGTTTTTTTTTTTTTTTTCCTTTCTTCATTTCCAAAAAATCTCCTCTTACGATAATTGCGAGTTTAGCACTGTATTATTTCTTTCCATCAACGTGTGGTGTGAATGACGTTTCCATCGCCACACCGATTCCCCCCATCGCATCATCAGCGGCATCATCCTCGCGGCGTCGAAGCGGGAGAAATCCAAATCTATACAACGTGTACGAAACGGAGTAGCATCGGCTGAGGAGCAAGGTAAGCTCATCCCCCTCCTCCACATCGCACACCGCACGCACGGCCACCTCACTTCCATCCTCACTCACATGAAGCGACGTGTTCGACACGCCCCCAGGCGGATGGCGCAACATACACACCAACGGCATCACACTGGCAATCGTTTTGGGGTCAAACCTGTCGGAATGCAGCCGATGTTGATCCACCACCCCACAAAGAGCGCCAAAGGCACGCCAAAGAGGCCGATCGGATCGCAATGCCATTTCATCCGTTAACGCCGCGCCGCGCAGCGGGAGAAGGCGTTGACGTGAGAGCACCACACGCAATGCCCATTTAAGATCTTCCATACTTGGAGGGGACTCCCATTCCGAATGGGTTTCATTCGGGACGTGCTCCGTCTTCGTTGGATTGGCTTGGGAATGTGTACTCGACCAGTTTTTGTGGATTTGACGCAAATAGTGCTCAAATCGCCCGCGATGATCGGCGTACTCGAGCAATGTCGGTGGCTCCAACACATCCACATGCACTTCACGAATAAAGTCATCATCAAACGGGGCCATGAGTTGTAAGTACGGGTAAAGTGGACTCCGCTCCCCATCCGCCCGCTCACAGGCCAACAGCACGGCACAATAAAACTGTTCAATAAACAATGGATGCGGCGTGGGGTCCAAATAGGACCGCCGTTGAGACACAACGGAGGAGACAACAGACCGCAACGGGGCGTGCCGACGCCGCGCGGCCAAGGAGTGTCGCTCCAATTGCTCCGCGTTGAGTAGCAGTCCCCATTTCCCCTCCGCGGACGCTAAAGGGAGGGAAAAGATGGTCTCACCCGGAGAAAAGGCACGACGCGCAACGAGACCACGTGCGTAGCGCGCGCCGAGATGGAAATCCACGTGACGCTCCAACTGACGTGCCGCGTGAGGGCCGATGCGATCGCGAAGCCATTCGTTGAAGGAACGGACCATCGCATCGGACAAGACACTCGTGGAGTCCATCGAAATCCAATTCTCCACCACCAAACGCTGCTTCTCCAGTCGAGGGGAGGTGAGGCTGCTCGACCACATCGGGAGAAGAGGTTTCGGTGTGTTGTTCGGCACCAAATCATGAGAAACGGCGTCCAACGCGGTGAGTTCGTGCGGATCACTGAGAAACGAAAATTTGGGACGTTTTCGACGCATTGGCGGTTTCACTAAAGACGACGTATGCGGAGACGCAGCGGGGGAGTGTTGGGGGAGGAGTTTCGCCTCATCTGGGCGGGAAACACTGTCATGTGTTTGCATGGAATCCGCTTCGCCGTTTTCATTCCCATCGAAGGAGAGAGAGGAGAAGAAACGCACCACAAAACACTCCGTGACGGCACGAGAAGAGGATACGGAGGAGTGGGAAATAAATGATCTCATCGAAGAGAAACAGCAAAATGGAAAAAAAGCAAAATCTATGTATATAAAATGGCACGCTAAGAAAAGAAAAAGAGGAGAAGAAAGAAAAAAATGCAAAAAAAAGACCTTTACTATGTGGATACAAGAGAGAGAGAGAGAGAGAGAGAGAGACTAAAGAGAGAAAAAGACATGTACGATTCGGAGAAAATATGGTTACATAAATTTAACGCATATTTGTTGCACCATACAAAAAGGCAAAAAATAAAAAATTAATAATAATAAAAAGGGGTAAATTAATTTCTATGCGCTTAAAAATGAAAACGTCCATAAACGCACACACATAAACAAACACGCGTATCTATCAAAAACATTTATAGATATAAAATTGGTTCTTTCCTCTGATTCCATTCTCTCGTACATATTCTTATGAATTAAAGTCGCGACACAACAAAAACAAAGTGTTGCGGTACATACCATTCAATTTTTATTTTACTGATTTCTTGTAGTTTTTTTTTTTAGTTTTGGCGCAACACAAAAATGAAAAAAAAAAAAAGAAGAGATGCTAAGCAGTACAAAGTGTCCCATTTTCACATTCTCCAACAACCGAATCATGCATGAGGACATTTCTTTTCTTTCATTGAATGAATTAAAAACACGCAACACAAAGAAAAGAAAAGTTTTAGTACTTCTTTGTAATTTTCTTTCTTGGATTCATTCCTAACATATCCACTCCTCCCGCCGTTGGTGCGGATTCAAACGGCATGGAATTACTCATTGGCTGTGCGAAGGAGAGGCCGCCTGTCCCAAACGGGTTGCCCGCATTCGCTGAAGGAACGGACGCACCAAACGGGGATGCCGTACCCGCTGTTGGTGCCGCCGCAAATGGATTACTTCCTCCTCCGCTATTTGCCGACGCAAACGGATTCGCACCCCCGCCTGTGCTCGCGGCGAAGGGATTAGACGGCGCGTTGGTTGGATTCGCAATAACCGCCGCATGAGGGTTTGCCGTCGAAGTCGACCCGCTAAACGTCGAACCCATTGTAGGGAAAGGGCTCCCTGTGTGACCATTTCCGACGGTGAGGGGGGCGTTGGTATTACCCGTCGCCGGTGCGGTCGCGCTATTCATTGCGGCATTGCTTTGACCAAACGCCCCAAAAGGTGAAGTCGTGTTTGTGTTTGCCGCGCCATCCCCATCCGCGGAGCGTTTCAACCCCGCCTGGAAACCAGTCGTCCTCGGCGCAGACTCTGAAGCCGAGGGATTCATCGAAAAAGGATTATTCGATGCGGAAGGCGGCGCAGATGGCGCCTCCTTTGGCTTTTCCGCTATGGTCGAAAAGGCTCCCATCGCCTCGCGCGGCGCCTCGGCCTTTTCCCCCTCCGAACCCAAACCAAACGACTTTGGCGTCGCCCCACTTCCCCCTCCCCCGAAGGAAAAGGGTGCGGGTGGCGCCTTTGCCGTTTCCGTTGCCGCGCTCGTGGCGTGTGTCCGTGTCGGGGGAGCGATGGCCGGGGGTTGAAATCCGCTCCCCGCATTTACCGCCGCGATGGACGGCGATGGGCGGAGGTTCTCGACCGTCTTCTCTAACACCGCGATGGCGGTGGACTTTTGGCTCAGTTCCCCCCGCAGCGCGGAGAGGTCCCCGCGGACGGCCTCCATAAGCGGGTGAATCGCCCGCACCGCCCCGACGGACTGCTCGAGCGCGGTCTGACGCCCCTCGAGGAGCTGCACGTGCGTTCCCAACTGCGCCAACTCCACGCGGAGGTCCCCGACCGCGCGCTGCGACGTCTCCTTGGACCGCTCCGACTCATCCCGACTGCGCTGCAGCTCCGCCCGCGTCTCGTCCACGACGCGCTGCAGCTGATGGTACTGCTCCTGCAGTCGACGGAGCTCCGCGGTGCATTGGGCCTCACTCGGCGCCGCGTCGCGCTCCGTGTGCGGCGCAAGCGGTTCCATCCGCGCGAGTTTGCGCCGCCGGTAGGATTCAATCGACTCACTCAACAGACTGCGCTCCTCATCGGCGGGAATAGGGGGGACGTGGCCTTGATGGTGCTTGTCATACGGATTGACCACACCATCCCCAGGCGCGGCGGTGCGGAGTGGCGCTTGGCGCTCCTCCCGGCGTCGTTTTTGGACCATTTCACGGGAAGCGGTCGGAGGACGCGGTTGGCTCAGCGCGAGCTGCTCCATCGCGGGGCTCGGGGAGGGGAAAATGGTGAACGGCTGCGCTCGGCTGTCGTGGACGTAGAAATTGTTGATGACGGGCTGCATCGTGCTCGAGCGTTGGGGTGTGACGTGCACGACATCCTCAGCGGAGGTGTGTGTATCAATACTGGGGCGGTACGTGCTGAGGTTCATGATCCCGTGATTTCTAATAAGTGCAGCAACGTGTATTAAAAAACCTGAAGATCTTTTCTTTTTTTTTTCTCTTCCTTTTGGGGGTTGTGTTAATCCGTAATCAATAAATATAAAAAAAGCCACAAACACAACGAAAAAAAACGAAAACTATACAATTGTTGTTAGAAAATCCATTTAAAGAAGAAAGAGAAGAAAGCAAAAAAAAAAAAAAGCAATACAAAAACGTTTGCAGAAGTCATTTCTCAAATATAAGTTCTTCACTTATTCAAAAAGGAAAAGAAAGCAAAGATGAAAATACAATCGTACAAGCACGAAAACTAAGAATGGCGAGAAATCCATCCGTAAATAAATGTTTGTGCCTCATCGTTTGTGATGCAATCTCTACGGCGTATCTTTCGAGGTGCAATCCTTCACCCATTGGAGGTACGCATCGTTCCCCGCTCCCATTGGCACACTAATCACTTCCGGCACATCATACGGATGATTTGCCGTTACTGTGCGAATCACATCCTCCACAAGGGAGGTGCGTGTCTTAATCATCATGAGACACTCACTCTCCTCATTCACGCGTCCCTCCCACGTGAAAACGGATGTCACGGAGGGTGTGATGTTCACACATGCCGCCACTTTGTTGAAGACGAGAACGCGCGCCAACTCCCTCGCCACCTCCATTGTTGGAGTGGTCACATAGCAAACGGAAAACATTAAAGCGAGTATTCTCCTTTATTATTTGCTTTTTTTTTAGTTGTTGTTGTTGTTACAAGAAAAGGAAAAAATTCATAAATGAATAAAAAAGGAGCAACCTAAGGGTGACCTAAATATGTTTGCTTATACAAAGAAGAAAAGCAAAAAAAAAAAAAAAAAGGTACACAAACAGGAAAATAAACCATAAAAACAGAGCACAAAATAAAAAACAATTTACAGTTTGTTCGTATTGTAACCATACACGGCAACGAATATCAAACAATAGAATCATTCATTTTTCTTCACATGAAGTTCTTTTATTTTTGTAAACTATCATTTATTCATATCTTTTTTTGTTTCTCTCATTTTCACAGCATACTAAACGTCTGACACTAACGCGTTATGACACTCTCTCTCATACCTTTGACCCCCCCGCCCAGCCTGCGACCGAGACGAGCGATCCACCAGGAAACACGGCGGCGGTGAGTTTACCGCCATAACAACAACGACTGTCCAATCCAATCGCAAACGCGTGTTGCTGCAAGTCCCGTCGCGCGTCGTGCCCAAAGACAACCGTTTCCGGTCCCTTCCACATACTCGCCCACGCCACACCCGCATCCGTCTCCTCCGAGGCCATGAGGGCGTCTCCGCTTGGGATTAAATTGCGCATCGTCGTCACATCCTCCTCGAGTTGCTCGTGCAATGGGAGGCTCGGGTTGAGACCGGCGTGAACGATAATTAATTGATGCGCCGGAATGCGAAGAATGTATGGAATCCCCGAAAGAAACGTCTCCACATCCGACGGAAGCTCCGCTGCGAGAGGGGCGAGGGAGGAGGATTTGTGCTTTCCTTTTAATGCGCCCTCCTTGTGTAGTTTGTGCGCCAGCTTGAGCAGTTTGCGGTCGTGATTGCCCAACACCCCGCGTGCCCCGAGTTGGGCCAAGAGACGCACGACACCAAAGGAGTCCGGTCCTTTATTCACCAAATCCCCAACAAAGACGAGTTGATCCATGGAGGCGTTAAACGCGGTGGCCTCGAGGAGTTCCTGTAACGGTGCCAAGCAGCCGTGAATATCCCCGATAATAATGACACGCCCATTGGAAGGGGCGTGGAGTGTTTCGACGGAGGCATACTTGACCATGGCTACGCTGCTCCGCGTATCAGAGCCCAACGCCGCGTGTGTGTAAAGGAAAGAAATGGAAACCAAAAACAGCAGAAAGAAACACCGCATTCGCAAAAAAACAAAAAAAAAAGAAAAACAACAACAACAACAACGAAAATAAGTCCACTCGCTAAACAGAAAAATAATTTCTCCTTTTCTTGAATCCTCACTTGCACTTGTTCAAAACTTTTGACTAGGAAAAAAAAAAAATGAAAAATTTTGTGATGAATAATAAGAAAAAAAGTGTAATAATAAGAAAAGCGATTCTCTTTTATTCAAAAAGTATCGTAAAAATGAATTTAAAGTTGTTGTTTATATATATATATATATATTATTTGTGGATATATGTACATAATGGCAATACTGTTGTTGATGTCCGTTTCACAATCTATTTGATCTGTTTTTGTCTCTCTATGTCAAAAGTGATGATACCAGACGGTAACCTCCGACGCGAGGGGATCTATGAAAACGTAACAGTAATTCAAATTACTCGGCTCCGCCTCATCACTTCGGGGAAAGAGTTCCAAACCCCGCACCGATTGCACTTGCACCCCAACGGAAACCACCTCCGGCACCAACGCGGCGGAATCCCCATTCGCCACACCCATCTCCTCCACATCCCCACATTGCCGCGTGGTGCGAATCGCAACGAGACGTTTATACAACTCCCTCGTGGCCGTCAAATAGACGGCGAAATTATCCTCCCATTGATTCATATGCCCCCCACCCGCCACGAGGCGCCACATGCAGTGATACAAACACTCCCGTCGCTCGTCGCGTGTGAAGATTTCCTTGTGTTCGCCAAGGGCGAGTTTGGCGCCGTACATGTCCTCATATGTGTCATCCTCCGCACCACACACGGCATTGTTGTGGGCGAGAAGGAAAAGTGCCCGCAATCGATCCGAGACGGACACCTCATGCGGGAGAAACACCTCCGGCAGTGCGACAATGGGGAAACGGGCGCCATCAAAGGCGTCCTCGGCGTCACTCTCCACCCAACGCGTCACGCCTTTGGTGAGGAGACGCTGAAACGGTTCCAATGAAATCCATGTGGTGCGCAATTCCTCAAACACGACATCTTTTTTTGAGACAAGTGAAGTGTGAGGGGACTTTATTCCCATCGCGTGAAGAACGCATTCCGCGCCAAAGAGGGCACAAAGAAATTCATCTAAAAGTCCTTTATGAAACCCATTGGTGCGAAGAGAGGTAAGGGTGTGTGAATGGGCCGAGTTGTCCGTCCCGTCGCGTCGAAAGCGAAAGGAGATAAGACGTGTGTGGTGTTCCAATCCCCATTTACACCAAACCTCCTTCAGGAAAGGGTCATTCTGCGCAGAATGGCCGCTGGAATGGGATAAAGATTCGAAGCAAAAGCGCTCTTGAAGTACCATTTTCTACAGCTATAACTTAATTATCTTTTTTCTTTTTTTTTTATCTGTGTTTTTAATACAAATGGATTTGCCTCAAAATGGCAAAAAAAAAAAACAATAAAAAATACGAAAAGAAAGTAAACAATGACAAAGATGTAGCACGCACCCTCTTAAATATATTTTCTTGATACAATGCAATAAACAGTAAATGTACATGAAACCAAATTTTCAAAAAAAAAAACGATATATTAAACTTTAATAGAAATCTTTAGTATAGTCGACGCACATACATATGAGGGTTCCCCCTTTTTCTTCGTATATATGTTGCTGTTGATTCCTTCTCTTGATAAATCCTATTTTCCTCTTATCGTTCTTCTTTGTCTCACTCATCCTTGTCGTTTTCATCCTCTTTTGTTATCGTTTCTACACATACAGCTTGCACTGCGTAAGGTTTAAAACAGAGAAGATGCTTTTAGAGAATAATGCAAAATAAACTAATACGACCCAATGAACTCCCACGGAAAAACGTTCTCCTCAAAAGAAACAATACTGTATGTATTCTTTTATTTTGATAAACAAACAAAGGCACCACAAAAACGACAAGAACGCATACGTGCACACCCAAAAAAAGAATCACACACAACACCAAATACGAATCCCACATTACACGCACTACACAAACGACTTCCGCTCTAAAAGCCGCTTGAGGAGGTAAATCTGAAAGAGGCTCATCACCACAAGTGAAACGACCTGAAAGAGTGACCACATCAGCAATCTCTCACTCGCCACTTCCACCGTTGCGCGGTGCTCCTTCTGCTGCTGACGCAGTGTCATTTGCAGCGACTCCATCGAAACCATCGAGGCGGTGAGCTCATCCACCTTTTGCTCGACGGGGTCCAACTCGTTCTGCGTGGCGACACCTTCATAGTCGACGTGGTGGCGGAAGTTAAAGGAAACCGCGCGGTCCTTGTAGTACGAACGGCGATTGTCAAAACAGGCTTTCAAGATTTTCACATTATCCCGCGCACGCACGTGGTGCACCCCTTCCGTGGCCGATTCCCAGTTGGTGAGGCCTTTGCCGTCTTGGTCGAGCAGCGCCACGTTGATTTCCCGCGCGCCATGATTCACAACTTCGAATTGGAAGACAATACTCGTCATGGGCGGAATGGACTCTTTGAGGCAAAGGAGTTCCCCAGGGAAAATGACCGTCGTTATCGCCGACGCAATAGAAGAGGAGAAGAGTAAGGAAAGCAACAAAAGTGCAGGAAAGAACACAGAAGAAGAGCGCATTTCAGTTTTCTTTTTCTGCCTTTCTCTTTTGTTGTTTTTGTGTTTTTTAGCTTCCACTTCTCTTCACTACCTTCAATTTATTACTTTAAAATTAACTATACTAAATGAAAAACAAAAGGGAAAGAGAAGGTCAAAAAAGATATACCCATTTTTTTTTTTTTGGCTGTGCTAGAAAAAAGAATTTTCAGTGCAGACGTCATCATACTTTTTCAACTACTTGCTCACTATACACGCACAGAAAAAAAATATCGAACAAAACAAAAACTTGAATGTCGGGATATATTTACTCGACAAAAACGCCATGTTGCGAAGTTTCATCATTTAGACCTGTGAACACTATTGACACCTCAAACGTAACATTAAATTTTCTACTAAAGGAATAAAAAAGTCATACGCTAGCAGCACCTTGTATTACAACCCAAAACAATGCCTTTACAATCAAACAAACAGCAAAAAAAAATCACAAAGAGGACTAAAATTAATTCTATCAAAGATGTGCTTCTAAGAAGTCTTCCACATCTTTAAGCACCTCGTGGCGTCGCACTTCGGTGAGCACCTCATGATACAATCCGTCGTACTCAATGAGACGTTTATCCCCCGAAACGGCCTCCTTCGCAAAACGGCGGGATCCGCCCAAGCTGCACAACTTATCCTCAGCGCCGTGCACAATGAGAAAAGGAAAGGTGCTTTGGTTCAAGTGCGTCCACACATCATCCATGGCGCGGAGCATTTCCGATCCCCAACGAGCCGTTATCTTAACGTCACACCGCAACGGATCCTGTTTTGTTTGCTGCACAACCGGTGTGTTGGTGCTAACAAGGGATATATCCAACTTCTCCACACCCATCTTTGGCACAAGACGCGAGAAGGTATTCGCAACCCATCGCTTGAATGGGGTCATCACCTTTGGGTCCACCTCCAACGCGGGTCCGCTCAGCACGACGGCGGACCACACCTTCGGCTCACGCAACGCCACATGTGTGGCAATCAGTCCGCCCATGGAGTGCCCCAACAGAAACTGCGAAAGATGCACATAGGACGGATACGACGCCAAAACACGGCGTCGAAAGAGTTCGAAGTCATCGACAAAGTCATAGAAGTTTCGCACGTATAGTCGTTCCCCCTCACTGCCCCCGGCGCCTTGGTTATCCATGCAGAAGACGTGATACCCATTGGCGGCAAAGCGGAGGGCAACGGAGTCGTACCGCGCGGTGTGTTCACCCAATCCGCTAATAATAAACAGCACCGCACGTACACTTGGGCACTCGCGAGGGGGCGCCCACTCCGTGTAGTGCAACCAAAGGCCTTGTTTGTTTTGAAAGTAACGGGGGAATAGCTCCGGGTCTGGCGGGGTGCGAGAGGGGGTTGCATACGGGAGATTATGTGCGGCGTTGAAACAAGAAGACACACAGCAACCCATAATTTCCTTTCCTTTTTTTCTCTTTTGTTAAAAATAAATCCCTCCCAGTCTATGTGTTTTTTTTTTGTTTATAGTGTATTTAAAGCACATAGAGAAGAGCAAAGTGAAAAAATGAATGACAACTCTACACTGATTGCTTGTACATGGAAAGGCAACAGGGAAAACCATGGCATAAAAACACCAAAAAGAACTCACAAAAAAGTTTGCTAGTCGAACAACGTGAAAAACAAGAAATATTTAACTGAAATGTAACGCACAACAACAGTTTATCACGAAAAGAAATGACAATAAACATACAAGTAAATATATATATGTATGTATTCTTTTATTTTGATAAACAAACAAAGGCACCACAAAAACGACAAGAACGCATACGTGCACACCCAAAAAAAGAATCACACACAACACCAAATACGAATCCCACATTACACGCACTACACAAACGACTTCCGCTCTAAAAGCCGCTTGAGGAGGTAAATCTGAAAGAGGCTCATCACCACAAGTGAAACGACCTGAAAGAGTGACCACATCAGCAATCTCTCACTCGCCACCTCCACCGTTGCGCGGTGCTCCTTCTGCTGCTGACGCAGTGTCATTTGCAGCGATTCCATCGAAACCATCGAGGCGGTGAGCTCATCCACCTTTTGCTCGACGGGGTCCAACTCGTTCTGCGTGGCGACGCCTTCATAGTCGACGTGGTGGCGGAAGTTAAAGGAAACCGCGCGGTCCTTGTAGTACGAACGGCGATTGTCAAAACAGGCTTTCAAGATTTTCACATTATCCCGCGCACGCACGTGGTGCACCCCTTCCGTGGCCGATTCCCAGTTGGTGAGGCCTTTGCCGTCTTGGTCGAGCAGCGCCACGTTGATTTCCCGCGCGCCATGATTCACAACTTCGAATTGGAAGACAATACTCGTCATGGGCGGAATGGACTCTTTGAGGCAAAGGAGTTCCCCAGGGAAAATGACCGTCGTTATCGCCGACGCAATAGAAGAGGAGAAGAGTAAGGAAAGCAACAAAAGTGCAGGAAAGAATACAGAAGAAGAGCGCATTTTAGTTTTCTTTTTCTGCCTTTCCCTTTTCTTGTTTTTACTTTTTTTAGCTTCCACTTCTCTTCACTACCTTCAATTTATTACTTTAAAATAAACTATACTAAATGAAAAACAAAAGAGAAAGAGAAGGTCAAAAAAGATATACCCACTTTTTTTGGCTGTGGTAGAAAAAAGAATTTTCAGTGCAAACGTCATCATACTTTTTCAACTACTTGCTCACTATACACGCTTAAAAAAAAAAATCGAACAAAACAAAAACTTAAATGTCGGGATATATTTACTCGACAAAAACGCCATGTTGCGAAGGTTCATCATTTAGACCTGTGAACACTATTGACGCCGGAAAAATAATATAAAAGAACGAACGTTTACTAAACGAATAAAAAAGTCATACACTAGCAGCATTATGTATTAAAATCACCCACCCACCTCCCAAAAAAGAAAGAAAAAAACGTACTTTTAATAAAACAAAAAAAAAGTAAATCAAGAGAGGAGAAAAATTAATTCTAACAAAGATGTGCTTCTAAGAAGTCTTCCACATCTTTAAGCACCTCGTGGCGTCGCACTTCGGTGAGCACCTCATGATACAATCCGTCGTACTCAATGAGACGTTTATCCCCCGAAACGGCCTCCTTCGCAAAGCGGCGGGATCCGCCCAAGCTGCACAACTTATCCTCAGCGCCGTGCACAATGAGAAAAGGAAAGGTGATTTGGTCCAAGTGCGTCCACACATCATCCATGGCGCGGAGCATTTCCGATCCCCAACGCATCGTCACCTTAACGTCACACCACAAGGGATCTTGCTGTGCTAACTGCACAACCGGTGTGTTGGTACTCACGAGGGAGAGACGCAAGGACTCTATACCCATCTTTGGCACAAGATGCGAGAAAGTATTTATAAGCCATCGCTTGAATGGGGTCATCAACTTGGGGTCCACCTCAAACGCGGGTCCACTCAGCACGACGGCGGACCACACCTTCGGCTCACGCAACGCCACATGTGTGGCAATCAGTCCGCCCATGGAGTGCCC
>JASANV010001395.1:0-39104 GCA_030849715.1 Trypanosoma mega | reverse complement strand
CGCTCAAATCTACCGTGCCCTAAACAACAATGTGTATGATGCCGCCACAAACTCCCTATACTCTGCTATTATCGGTGTTGGGAGTGCGCTTGGCCGCCTTTCCATGGGCTTTTTGGAGACAGCTATTATGCGGTGTGACCCTGAGCGACGTCCAGCTATAACTTGTCTGTATCCTGGGGCATCCTCTTTTCTTGTTTTGGGCCTCCTGTTTCTCCTGACTCTACCCACGGGATCGAAAGCGATCATCGTTGGGTTTTTCTTGGATGCGTTCGGCAATGGGTTCAGTTGGGCATGCACGGCCCTCACGGTGCGCTCTCTTTACGCGAAGGATATTGGGAAGCACTACAACTTTATGTTTGTGGGTGCGCTCATCGCTGTCATTGCGTTGAACAGGTTTGCGTACGGTGAACAATTCACACGACAAGCACGTAAGAATGGTACATATCCGTACTGTGGTGGTAAAGCGTGCGTTCAAAGTGCACTTATCATATTAACATGTACGAATGTTAGCGCCATTGTTGTGAGCACTGTTGTGCACATTCGTTACCGCCGGTTTGTGAAGAAGACCCGTGATGCTCGTCGGTGTGCCGTTTTTCCTCATTGTAATGAAGAGTTTGATTCAGACGAGAGAAAGTGTTCAGACTGAAATTACCACTGAGATTCAATTCGATTATTTTTTTTTTTTTATGTTTGTAAAATATTCTTGGTTTAATGAAGGGAATATATATATATATATATATATTTGTATACATATTTTGGCCATGATTTAATTATATCTTTTTTTTTTTTTTTGCGATATTGCTGTATAAATTTTTACAGTGCAATAAAAGTACCAAAACGTATTTAAAATTTTTTTTCTTTTTTGTTTTCTTTTTTTACCGTTTTTTTTCTTTTTTTGTATTTTGAAGCTTTTAAAGACAAAAGCTGGGTGCGTGGGAGCTTTATGTGTATGGCTTTGCTTCAATTGTGTTGTTTCCATTTTGTTCTTTTCCTTTGTGTTGTTTCCATTTTGTTCTTTTCCTTTGTGTTTATTTTATATTTATTTTTGCCTGGATATGGGTTATGCTTTAGCCGCGTCTTCTGGGGAGGTAGTAATGGATCCTTAAGGTAATTTATTACCTTTTTGAGTGCTTACTTTACCCACCCTAAAGGCGCTCTTTGCGGCTGGGTTTCCTGTAAAGAAGCGGCTCCTCAGAATTTTCTTCACATTATGAGGATGAAATGAACCGATGGGAATATAATTGTGACAAAACTAAATTGTGAAAATTATTTATATGACCAGATTCTGTGAAAATAACAAATTTTAGTTCCAACTGATGCAATAGAAGACGTGATTTTTTTTTTTTTTTTTTACGTTTAGAGATTTTTTTTTTTTTTGATAGGTGCTTGTGAAGAGAAAAACTGAGTGCGTGAGAGTCCTGTATGTGTGAGTTTTGTTTTTCCCTTATTTAAGTAATTAATCCTTTTGGGTTTACCTTTTTTCAATTCCCTTCTTATCGTTGTTATGTTTTGCGATTTGGCTGGAAATTCAGCCGCATCTTCAGAGAGGTAGAAATAGAATTATTATTTTATTATTTTATCGACCCACCCACCCCCAAAGCCCACCTCGCGGCGGTGGTCCGGTGTATCAGGAATCCCTGAAGCTTTGTCCGCTTTGTAAGTTTTTCTAAAATTTGAGAAAATGCTCTGGATGAATGAGAGAATCGTATTATATATATTTGTATGTGTGGCATGGCTTGAATGAGAGGAAAACAAGCCGTAACTGAACAAATGACACTCTATAATCATAATTCCCTTTTCTCCCTCTCCTTATCTTTCTTTCTTCTCATAATGGGGTAAAAGGGAGTAGGACTCGTAGTGTGTGTGTTTTCGTTTGGTGCGTTTGTGTTCGTGAGAGGTTTTGCTTCATACCCCTGCGAGAGAGAGCGCGTGAGATGGCATAATGCTGGCTGAATGCCAACAACTTTTTTTTTTTCTTCTGTTTTTCTACCATCATATCTCCACTGTTGTGTTAATTGATATTTTCTTTTAACTTTATTGTTTTCATTTTGTTTTTAGCATTCCAAAACAAAATAGCTATGTTAGAGCAAAAAAGAATTAAAATCTTCTCTTTTTTTGGTGTGGCGCAGTATGCACTTTTTTTTTTTTTTCTAAACAAAATCGTGTTTCTTTTTTTTTTTTTTTTCGTTTTTCATCTTCTTTCTGGAAACTAGATCAACGGTTGTTTCGAGTATATTGTGTTACAATCCTGATGCTTCCTTATCAAGAAAACACTGCCCTTTCAGATGATCCTATGCCGGATGCAGAACAAGGTAAAGAATTGTCACCGTATCCACACAGTTTTTTGCAGCCTAATGCGAATGGTGAAGGATATCATGTGAATGAGTTGGCTCGTTTTCGTGCTCTCGCCGCAGCAGTTTGTTCAAGCATATGCGTTTCCATGATATTTGCTTTTGGTTTGGTCTCTGATTTTATGCGAGACAACTACAATTATGATCAGCGTGATCTAACCACAATAAGCACAGTGGGCCTCGTTGTTGGTTTTTTCACGTTTCCTTTCGGAGCATTGTATGACTATGCAGGTGTTTTGCCGCTCTTTATTATGGGAACCATTTTGACACTTCTTGGCCCCCTCCTCTTTGCCTTAACCTTTGCTGGAGTAATTGCTCCCAGTGTGGCTCTTCTTTCAATTTACAATGCGTTGCTTAACTTGGGTTGCGGCATTTTCGATGTGGGATCTGTGTTGGTGCTTATGGACTTATTTCCGCGCAACCGAGGACCTGTTATTGGTATTGTAAAAACTATGACAGGCCTTGGTAGCAGTGTGTTGGCTGCTATTTATAGTGGCTTTTTCAATTCCAACAACACAAATTATATGTACTTCATGATGGCTATGGCGGTGCTCTTTGGTTTTATTGTCTGCTCCTTTATTCGCCTTCCGAAATATGTGACAACGGGGTATGAGGCATCGCATTGCAGCGAAACGACCCTTAAAAGAAAACGTCTCATTAAGCTGGAGTATATGACGAAGCGTCCACCTATTTTTCGCATCGTGTATGCGTATGCTGTTGTTGTGATTTTACTACTTTTCTTGACAGTTACGTCTATTGTCGATGCGTATATAACTACACCAAAAAACTTTCACCTTGCAAAAGCTGTTGTGACTGCTATTATTGTGGTCCTTTTTGCTGTTATGGCCTTACCATTTTCGTGCATGGGTGGAATGGAGAAGAGTAGTGATGAGTCTGACAGTAATACTGAAAATGGGAAAGAATGCGAGATAAATAAGGGTAATGATGACATTGGAGGCTCACTACACAATCCACCCATTAACAATGAGACTGTGCAAATGTGTAATATGGATAAAGCAACATTGACAGAGGATACTCTGGACATTTTTCCTCGGTATAACACTTCCTTTTGGCACGGCCTTTTGGCGATTGACAGCTGGTGTGTGTTTTGGTGTTCGCTGTGGGCGTGGGGTGCGGGTCTCACTATGATACTAAATGTATCACAAATTTATCAGTCCCTTTACCCTTCTTCTGAGGCGAAAACGGCATCTCTGTATGTCGCACTAAATGGAGTTGGTAGCGCTGTTGGCCGTTTGATGGTTGGAGCCGTTGAGGCCTATTTGACTCGCTGCGCCTCGACAAACTCAGGAGATGTGCAATCCGCTCAGAGATCCATCACCATTTCTTACCCTGTCGGATCTCTATTAATACTAATCGGATACGTTCTCTTCCTTGCCCTTCCTGGCAAAGCGGTGGTCGTCGCATCCTTCATTACAGCAAGTGGATACGGTTTCAGTGCCGCTTGTACAGCCGTTTTGGTGCCCACAATATGGTCAAAAGATTCTGGAAAGTACTACAATTTGTGCTTTCTAGGCGCCATGATATCCGGTGTTCTGCTAAACCGCTTTCTCTTTGGGGAGTTGTATGACAACACGTCAAAAAAGAATGGCACTTACCCCAATTGTGTGGGTCGTAATTGCGTTCAGACATGTTTTATCGTGATGATCGCAGGTTGCGTGACGGCCGTTGCAGCAGCTCTGGTGGTGCATCTCCGCTTCAATCGGTTTGTACAGAAAACCTACCGGGATGAAATGAATACCAGAAGTTCCACAAACAACCAAGATGACGTGGACAACAAGACTTGAGTACGATTCTCACAGGGTGTGATGGCAAATACACACTAGAAATTCTGACCTGGAAGCGCACACGGAAACCGCTCTCCAGGATATCCCATTTTTAATAATCCTAATACCTCAAGGTATAAAATTTTTAATTTTTTTTTATTTTTCCGTTTTTAATTTAATTTTCTTTTTTTTTTTTTCTTTCTCACTCTCTCCATCTCTACTTTTTTTACTTTTATTGGCTTGTTGTATTATCGCCATTCAGAAAAACAAAGAAGCGAAATTTACAAATATATATATATATACATATTTATAGCAAAAATCTCGGTCAGAGGAGTCTAGAAAGCACTTTTTTCACCTTTTGAAACTGCTCATGGCTGGATTCCTATTTTCTGCCCTCGTTTGAGAAAGAACACGTTGGGAGGTCGTAAAGGGAAAAAAAAATATATATATATTTTTCTTTCAATACCTTGGACGCAAACACCCTTGACAGGGTCTAAGTCCGTCATCAAATGATTAAGATATATATATATATATCTAAGGTGCTTTTCGTTTCTTCAAAGTATTATTGTTTTGAATTCTGGAATTCTTATTTCTTTCTTTGTATGTGGTATAAACGCAAGCTTTATTACAATTGTTCAACGATCTTCTCTCCTTTTTCAGTTTTTTCTCTTTTTTTTTGTTCTTTTCTCCCCTTTAGACTGCTTCATGTGTCCTTTTTGCAATCATACTACAATGAGGGACTAAGAGCTGCGGAATTTGGCTTTTCACGTGCTTTCCACAGTGTCATTGCCCTCAAAGAGTTAAACCACTTCAGAAACTCCTCTAAACGCCCTCTTCTCTAACCCTTCATGAAACGAACCAAACTATGTCTTCAAAAAAGAAAACAACAATACAAGCAGAGAGTTTGAAGGATGCATTCGCTTGGGATCTTTGCCCAACTATAGCGTGATATTGTCCTATAGGAACTTTGCAAGATTGACCTTGTTTGGCATGTTTCAAAATGCGTAAAGCTTAATATGCATGATTTTCATTCTTACACGCAGATGGGATAAGTTTTTCTACTGAATTAATTTTTAGTTCAGGAAAAGTCATTTTATGGTTACGTTAGAAAACTGCATCAGCCGTAAAGTCACTCATACTTTTTTTTTTTTTACGAAGATCGATGACCCTACTTTGACACCGTTGCATCGTACAGCAAAAAAAAGTAAAAAAAAAAAAGATTACGACCATTTCCTCCAATTCACCGCCGCCCCCCACCCCCCCCCTCCCTTAAGAATGAAAAAGAAGTCACATCCTAATTCACGTTACGAGACCAAACAACATCTTTTCAACAACTATAGTTGAAGCCCAAGGATTCAGGATTTTTAAACAATTAGAGTCACCGCGTGCATAAAGCGAATCGGTGATAATGTCTGTCTACACCAAAAAACTAAAATGAAAAGAAAAACAGTTATTCTCCTTTTCCTTCACTCTTTTTTTTAAAGCAAAACAACAACAACAAGAAAGACAACAAAAAAAATTCACGAAATTTCTAATCAGGTCATAGTTATGAAAATACAAATAGTTGATGATCTGTGCCGCATGCGTATGCTGGTAGCCGGCGTGTACGTTGGTATTGCCATTTCGTCCACGTACGGCTTCAGTATATTCACTGAGCACCTTAAACGCACGTATGGCATGTCCCAAAGTGACATCACGACAATCAGCACAGTGGGCAACTGCGTTAACTACTTTTGTTTCCCCGCTGGTATGCTCTTTGACTACGCCGGACCCATGGTAGTCCTTCCACTTGCAGGTTTTTTCGGGTTCCTTGGCTTTTTTCTGTTTGGTCTGACGTTTGCCGGTGTGATCGCCAACCCGACAGTTGTGCACTTCGCTGTATATCAGGGTATCGCACACATTGGTATTCCCTCGATGGATGTGGGTGCCTTGATGCCGCTGATGCTTCAGTTTCCCTTGGATCGTGGATACATTGTGATTATTCAGAAGACCTTCAGTGGTCTTGGCACGTCAGTGCTGATGGCATACTTCAATGGATGGTTCAAGGCGCACAATTCTAATAATACTGAGGATAACGACTACACAGGCTACGCATTCTTTGTTGGTGCGCAGGTCCTTTTTTGTGCACTCGTTGGAACTTTCTTCATTCGATTGCCCATGTACTTTCCCTGCTCATGGCGCAAAAACCGACTGATGCCCGAAGAACTGGCCGAGCGCAATGTGACCACAGACATTTACATGAGACAACACGCCCCATTAAGACGCCTGAAGATTGGATTTACACTGATCATCTGTATGCTGATCTTTTCGTCGACACAGTCGATCACCACGGCGTACGTGAAGACGTCGCACTCTGGCTACCTGGCGATTTCCATCGTTGCCGTTTGTCTTATGGCATCATTTACTGTGATGGCGCTGCCGTTCCAGTTCCTTGGTCGCTACACACCTGTGCGTTCCACGCATATGGAGGCGATTGGCGAGGCGAACGCGGAGCAGTCGGACAGTGATAAGATGATGGCTATCAGCGGGAGCGCTGACTCCGTTTTGAAGAATGAGGAGAAGAGCGAGGCTCAGGTGACCGTGCCGCAATACCAATCCTCTTTCTGGCGCCACCTGCTGTCTGTACCCCTTTGGTGTGTGTGGCTGACATGCTTTGGTACATGGGGCACGGGTGCTGTGATGCAGATGAACGCCGCCCAGATGTACAGCAGTAAGAACTATGGCGTAGTCGACACCCCGACACTTTCCATGTACGTTGCGATCATGTCTGTCGGCAGCGCCGTTGGACGTATGTCTATGGGTATTTTGGACATGCTGTTGACGCGTTGGCAGCGTGCGGGTAAAACCCGGATCATGACGACGATCGCTCTACCACTGGGTCCAATCATGCTTGTTGTGGCATTCCTTCTTTTCGCAGTTTTGCCGCAGGGAGGGCTGATCGTACCGTTCTTCCTTGGCTCCGTTGGCAATGGGTTGGGTTGGGGTGGCACTGTTTTGGCTGTTCGTATGATGTATGCCCGTGATGTTGGAAAGCACTATAATTTCATGTTCTCGTCTGGTGTCGTCGCCGCTATTGGTCTCAACCGCTTTATGTTTGGTGGAATGTACGACTCTGAGGCACGCAAGCGCGGAACTTTCCCCTCGTGCAATGATCCTGCGTGCATCCGCAACCAGATGTGGATTATGCTTGGCATTAACATTCTCTCGACGTGTGCCGCATGTGTTGTTCATTGGAAGTTTTCAGGCTTTGTGGAGGAGGAGCACCGCAAAGAGCTAACCGCTCTCGCGATGACAAGACCCAGTGCAGACGCTATTGCTGGGGAAGCTTCTATTCCCGAATCCGCCTCAACTCACGAACCCGTAGGAGCCGCAATTGACGTGACTCCCGACGAAGATCACGTCTTTACTGAAAGGAATTCAAAATAGTATGCACGCTTTGTGCTGCTCATTTTTTTTATTTTTTTGTGTTCTTATTATTGTATTCCCCCATCCCTAAAATGAAACCCACCTATTAATTTTATGGAATGATACTTTCTTTTTTTCTATAATTACTGGATACTTCGAGAGCAAACCTAAGGAATGCAAAGGCTCACGTTTGTGTTGTGAGGAAATGGTGTTGCATTATCTGGAACTTTTTTATTTTTAACAAATAAGTATAGATTTTTTAAAAGGAGCTTTTCTCGAATCTGACTCAACCTCGTCTTCCTTCTTGGGGCAACCAGCAATAAAACGGCTCTACTGAAGGTTTGACGAACGGTCCAGAATACTTCCCTTTTTCGTGGGATTTTTTATATATGTATCTCCTAGGTGGGCATTTTCTTTTTTTTACTCCCCTTGAACCTTGTAATACGTTACGTGCGGCTGGTTAGAAGCAGTACGAGGCCTCGCCCTCTCCTTCCTACCTTGTGGTCGCATGTATTGTCTGTGGAAGACCGCACTGAAACATTAATTATGATGTTTTTGATGCATCTTTTTGCCTCTGTTTTCACGAGCTATGTGAAAGTATTTCTTGACATATATATATATATATATATATTTGTAGGAGTGGATGGAAGTAAAACCACAAACCCACAAGAAACGAAAAAAAGAAAAAACATTTAACGAGAAGGACGTGTTTAATTTTTCTAACATTTTTTATAAAGCAAGTGCACGGGAAAAAATGAAAAAAAAATAAAGACAAAGCAGTATTCACACAGAAAATATTTGTCCCCTTAAAACTTGATGTTACGGACTGCGCAGCCACCCCTCTCTGACGTCACGCTTTTTGTTTTTATTATCCCAATACGAAGTGGCGCTGCGCATTCCGGTGACTCCGTTGACGCTGTTAGAGCTGTGCTGCTTTGGTCGGACGGTTGCCTGGTGTTACTTTGCGCTAAAGTTTTTGGTTCCGCTTCTCGCCATATAATTACTTTTCCTTTTCTGTGTGCGTCTGTTATCGCTGCTGCGAGCTCTCTTGACGAGCTCACTGCGGGTTTCTGTAGTCAGATGGGAACAACATGCCCGCCTCGTCCTTGTGAAACTGAACGTAACCTCTCCTCTTCTTTTTACTCTCTGCTATATTTAGGTTTTTAAGCTGGTGTGACAACTGCGAAGAAAGGAATAAGAAAGACGTCATGGTACTCCTTGTTGACGATCTGTGCCGCATGCGTATGCTGGTAGCCGGCGTGTACGTTGGTATTGCCATTTCGTCCACGTACGGCTTCAGTATATTCACTGAGCACCTTAAACGCAAGTATGGCATGTCCCAAAGTGACATCACGACAATCAGCACAGTGGGCAACTGCGTTAACTACTTTAGTTTCCCCGCTGGTATGCTCTTTGACTACGCCGGACCCATGGTAGTCCTTCCGATTGCAGGTTTTTTCGGGTTCCTTGGCTTTTTTCTGTTTGGTCTGACGTTTGCCGGTGTGATCCCCAACCCGACAGTTGTGCACNACAACTGCGAAGAAAGGAATAAGAAAGACGTCATGGTACTCCTTGTTGACGATCTGTGCCGCATGCGTATGCTGATGGCCGGCGTATACCTTGGTATTGCCATTTCGTCCACATACGGCTTCAGTATATTCACTGAGCACCTTAAACGCAAGTATGGCATGTCCCAAAGTGACATCACGACAATCAGCACAGTGGGCAATTGCGTTGGTTATTGCAGCTTTCTTGCTGGTATGCTCTTTGACTTCGCCGGACCCATGGTAGTCCTTCCAATTGCAGGTTTTCTGGGTTTCCTTGGCTTTTTTCTGTTTGGTCTGACCTTTGATGGAAAGGTTGCCAATCCGACGGTTGTGCATTTTTCGATATTTAATGCAATTTTATACTTGGGTTGTCCTGCTATGGATGTAAGTGTGATTATGCCGCTGATGCTTCAGTTTCCCTTGGATCGTGGATACATTGTGATCGTTCAGAAGACCTTCAGTGGTCTTGGCACGTCAGTGCTGATGGCATACTTCAATGGATGGTTCAAAGCTCGCAACTCTGACAACCCGGAGGACAATAATTATTCTGGATATGCTTACTTTCTCGGTGCTCAAATTTTGCTGTGCTCACTCGTCGGTCTCACTTTTGTTCGGCTGCCCATGTACTTTCCCTGCTCATGGCGCAAAAACCGACTGACACCCGAAGAACTGGCCGAGCGTACGGCAACTATGGACATTTATATGAGACAACACGCTCCATTAAGACGTATGAAGATTGGGTTCGTCCTCGTATTATGTGTACTTATTTTCTCTTTTACACAGTCAATTGCCACGGCGTACGTGAAGACGTCGCACTCTGGCTACCTGGCGATTTCCATCGTTGCCGTTTGTCTTATGGCATCATTTACTGTGATGGCGCTGCCGTTCCAGTTCCTTGGTCGCTACACACCTGTGCGTTCGACGCATATGGAGGCGATTGGCGAAGCAAGTACAGAACCACTTGATGGGGCGATGGATGCGGAGGCTGCTGATTCCACTGATGGAGGGATCAAGAATTCATCTATGCCTGAAGCCGCTGAATCACCTGCTGTCGTTTTGGTAATGCCCCAGTACAAAGGTTCTTTTTGGAGTCATTTGCTTACGATTGACCTCTGGTGTATGTGGCTTGCATGTTTTGGTATGTGGGGGACAGCTACAGTTATGCAAATGAATGCTGCGCAAATTTATCGTAGCAGAAACTATGGTGAACTAAATACACCAACCTTGACTCTTTATGTTGCAATAATGTCTGTTGGCAGTGCAATTGGTCGCATGGGTGCCGGTTTTCTTGATATGAAATTATCTGAGTTGCAACGAGCTGGGAGAACTCAAATGTTAACGACAATCGCTTTGCCATTGTGCCCCTTTTTTCTTTTTATTGCCTATATTATGTTTGCTGCTTTACCATATAAGGCTTTAATTGTTCCCTTTTTTCTTGGTTCTGTTGGGAATGGAGCCGGGTGGGGTATTGGTGTGCTTACGATTCGAATGATGTATGCTCAAGATCTCGGGAAACATTACAATTACTGTTTTACATCAGGTCTCGTTTCAACGATTGCACTGAATCGTTTTATGTTTGGAGAAATGTATGACGCAGAGGCACGGAAGCGTGGAACTGCTCCCAACTGCAATGATCCGGCTTGTGTACGAAATCAAATGTGGATTCTTATGGCTGTGAATATTCTGGCCACAGTGGCGGCTTGTGTTGTGCACTTGCGCTTTGCCCGTTTTACAGCTGCTGAGAGAGCCAAGACTGAAGATACCACCTCATTACCTGTAGAGGAGAAGGAATGATTTATATTTGTGATCTATTATCAATCCACCTTTTTATTTTTATTTTTTTTTCTTGTTCCTTTTTCCTTTATTTATTGTTCCGTTACCGCTTCTACCTTGTACAACAACAAACACCTGATTGGTAGCCACTGCTAAGCAAAATTGAAATAGCTCTCTAGTAATGAAGATTGTGGTTGTCTTCAGCTATTTTTGTTGACTTGATTTGTGGGCTTATTAAATGAAAATTTTTTTGTTTTATTTTTAGGTGAGATCGTTGTATATATATAAATGCATTGATCGACCTTCGGCACGACGATGATGGTGATTATTTAATTTTTTATCGTAGTCGAGCCGGATATATTCAAAGGTTTGTGGATATTAGAACATATCAGAATCAAGGGATACGAAAGAACAAAAGGAACTGGAATGATGGGATCATTGGATTTTTGGAATGAAGTGGTACTGTGTGATTCTTCTTGAGGAGATTTCGTTCCTTCTTGAATTGGTCAAAATTTGAGTGGAGGACGATTCTACTACTGAGCATTGTTCCACCTATATGTATCTTGTTTATCTCTCCAAAGTCGGGGTTTTCATTATTATTTATATTCTTCATTCTGCGATTAAAGGCCAAGCCTCTTTGCGCAAAGAATACCCCAGCACATTGTCCTACACGATAGTGAAAATGTGCGAATGATGGTTATTTGTTTTTTGTTTTCCGCGTATTGGGGAGACGACGTTAAGGTAGCTCCACTAAGCGCCTTTGGTATAAAGAGTTTTAGGCAAAGTAAATTCTTTACTGTTTTTTTTTTTTACTGAATGTTTTTCCTCTTTGTCAGCTTTATTTGTTCTCGCTACCCTGCCACCACTACTGTTGTTGGCGAGTACTTCTTGCGATAGCGTTGAACACATAAATAACTGATTAAAATCGTTTTTTATGAATATTAAGTTTAACACTAAGGTTTTTTAAAAGGGAGAAGCTTTACCTACACAATGTCACCCCTCCTTTTTTTTTTTTTCGTTTTCCACCTTTGAAACCGAAAGAAAAGTACTTTTTTTTTACGTTTTGCGAGCTTTCTCCTTCATCATCAAAGGTATTTCTCCTTCTCTCATCCTCTTTTTTTTTCTTTTTATTTGTTGTTGCAATGATATTTATATGTATGTGTATAAAAATACATGTTTATGGTGCTGCTGCTGTTACTACTAGAGGCGTACTAGCAGCTTGTACCTAGAGCATTTTCATTATTTTTTTTCCTCTGTTTCGAATTCAGTTTGTCAACACAATGACTTCAACCTTGCGGAAGAGTGTACCGGCGACGGTTGTAACACCTGTTGCTGTAGACCCGTATATAACGCATATCGATGACCGAGAACGTTTTCGTATGCTTCTAGCAGGTTTGCTAACAGCAGCGGCTGTATCCACAAACTACTGTTTTAACCTAATTACGGATTTTATGAAAGACCGATACAACTATGGACAGAAGGACATTACTAATATCGTTACTGTAGGAAACTGCGCGGCTGCCTTTACATTTCCTTCAGGTGTTATTTTTGACTACTATGGTGCATCCGTCGCTGTGGCTTTTCCGTGTCTCATTGGTACAATAGGTTTTTTCTTCGTTGGACTAACCTTTAGTGATTATATCAAAGGCTCTGTCCCTCTCTTTTCTGTTTTTTCGGCTATTTTTTGCTTGGGTACTTCTTCTATGGATACAGGAAGTTTAATGACCAATATTCTCAATTTTCCCCGCGACCGTGGAGCCGTGGTTATACTACAAAAGACTTTTACTGGTCTGGGTGCATCTATTCTTGCTGTGTGGTTTGGAAGCTTCTTTCCTGGAAGGTATGATGTTTTCGTCTACTTTACCGCTGGTATGGTGTTTGTTTTTGGGATGACGGGTGCCGCTTTTCTGCGTCTTCCGCCTTACCATGTGACGACGTTGCAGCGGCGAAGACTCACAGAGGATGAATTGATCTCACGCGAAGTAACACGTGACATTTACATGACACAACGACCTTCCCCCCGACGTCTGGCAGTTGGTTACGTGGTGCTGTCTGTACTTATTGTATTCCTCACCACGCAATCTATTGTCGTTGCCTATATGCCAGTCTCACACACCACGCGAGTCCTTCTAGGCTCAATGGTAACAGCAATTATGGCCTCTTTCGTTGTTGTGGCACTCCCTGTACGTGTTTTGGATGCCCCAGAGGAGGCGCCCCTTTTGCTTGCCGGTGCGGAGGCTGTATCCCCAATTGGGAGGGCTCCCCCATCGTTGGAGACTCTTCAGCGTGTGCCCGTTCCAAGCGATGTAAACACGGAGGATTGTGTGTATGAGGGAGCCGCGGAGGACTTCATGGCGGAGGCGATTCCGCCCCGAAGTGGTTCACAGCGGCGTAGTTATGCCGCAACACTTCCAGGACCGGCACTGGAACGTCTTCCGGAGGCACAATTTAATGACCCATTTTTTCGCAACTTACTGACAATAAATCTGTGGCTACTTTTCTGGACAAGCTTCTGTAACTTTGGTAGTGGGAATGTCATGATATCTAACGCCCCACAGATTTATCGCGCACTGAATAATAACGAATATGTGGCCTCCACAAACACATTATATGTGACGTTAATAGGGGTGGGTAGTGCTCTTGGGCGGGTATTGATGGGATGTATTGAGATGACTGTCGATAAGTATTCATACCCTTCCAATAGGGTGGAGGAGCTACTTGTTAGCCCCTTATCTCTTCATGGTGGAAAACGTAGACTACATGTTATCATGTTCTATCCGCTTTCCTCGATCATATTGGTTGTGGCTCTGGTGTTCCTGCTGCTGTTGCCAGTAAGTTTGGTGGCGGTTCCACTTGTTCTTGTAGGTTTTGCAAGTGGTTACAGCTGGGCGTGCACTGCACTTGTGGTGCGGTCTCTCTTTGCCAAAGATGTAGGGAAACACTATGGTTTCCTTTTTTTAGGTTCCTTTTTTGCCAATATTAGTCTCAACCGCTTCATGTTTGGGGAGCTATTTGATGCAGAGGGAGAAAAGATGAATCTTTACCCCTTCTGTGCGGGTCTGGTGTGTGTGGCGAAAAGTTTTTATATAATGTTAGGACTCAATGCATCGGCACTTATTACGTCAGTGTTGATATGTTGGAGGTTTCTAAGGTACGCTTCTGGTTTAGATGCACAGTCCAGATTGTATTATCATCAGGATGCAGAGAATTATGACGTCCAATAAGTTATCTTTCTCTTTCTTTCTTTCTTTCTTTCTCTCTATCTATCTTTCTATCTATTCATCCATATATAGTGCCCTAATATGTGTGTTTTTATCATTTTATCATTTTTTCTTTTCCTATTTGTGAGTATTCTTTGTGACATTACTGTTTTAACGTTGTTCTGTGCACATTCGCCTGTTTGAAAGAGGTGTTGGGTGGCATTTTTATTATTTTTATTTTAGTCCCCTGTTTTTCTTCATTTCCACAAAAGCACATTTAAACTACAGATAAAGAGAAAGAAATGCAAATTAAAAAAGGAATACTTCTTGACAAATAATACTAGGTATTTGTGATAGATTTTCACTCACTAGCACAAAGACACACACACACACACACACAATGAAAAAAAAAAAGAATATTAACGGCTAATAGTGATCGACGGCAATGAAAAATGAAAAAAAAAAGAAAAAAATGACTCTCAAGGTGTATAAGAAGGAATTTGATCGAATTGAAGTTTTTGTATCCTACTTGACGTTGTTTATGTAGACTTGAACTGCTACCTTCGTACACAACTAGAGGTATCAACAGAGCTGTGGATGTTCTACTTCCTCTACCTCATCTTTTTGTTGTTGTTGTTCTTCGTTTTCTCTCTTTTACTTTAAAAAAATTTTTTTTAGTCACGGTAGCCGCCTTCTTTACCATAAAAAAAAAATTATACACACACAGAGAATAGCAACAACAAAAAAGGTCTTTTAACTATATATATATATATACATATCTTTGAAGAAAGAGGATTCTTTTTCTCTTCCTCTCTCGTCTGTGATGTGTGGCATCAGCTGCATTGTGCGGAGACGCGTGAGATCTGACGATTTGGACATACCGCTCTGTGCTCGCGGTGCCGTTAGTCATGGGGCACTTTACCAATCTGTTCAGCGTCGTGGCCCCGACAGCAGCGATACACGACGTGTGGACCTCACATCCGACACGTGTGTGGAGGCAATGAGTGCCGTTTTGAGTTTACGTGGAAATCGAGGCGATGCGCCCCAACCGGCGGTGATGCCACAAGACGAAGCGGTGCAACCGCATCACGCGACGTGTGCAATTCAACCATTGCATGCGTCCTTTCTGCAATGGAATGGGGAAGTCTTTGGCGGGGATTTTTATAACGCGGTGGATGCCTCCGACACCGTAGCCATTCTGCACCGTCTCCACGCGATGGAGATGATGCATAGCCGCAGAGAAGCCCAAACGGAATCCACCACGTCGGGGCAATGTGCGTTATTTGCAAAGGCGTGTGTACAATTTTTTGAGCGGGAGGTGGAGGGTCCGTATGCGTTTGTTTACTACGCGGCCTCGCTGCGTCTTCTTCTCTTTGGACGTGACCCGTTGGGGCGTCGATCACTCCTCACCCACGCCGCCTTTTATCCAAGCGATGAATGTGTGGCGTCGAGCTCCATGACACACACTCCGAGCGTATTCCCCGGGGAGAAACCTCGTGGGGTGTTGGAAATGGTTATCGCATCAGTTAGTGCGGTGCACTTGTCTGGACTCGACACAGCAGCAGAGATGCATGGAGAGCCTTTGACTGGAAAAGGGAAGTCATGCTCGGAGGGAACGCGGTCCCAGCGACGTCGGCCCCGCGCTGACAGCAAAGACGATGACAGGAATGACGAACACGTTCCTTCTAACAAACATAGCGACAACAACGGCGATGGCAAGGGTGCTTGGGATGTGGATGGACAGGGAGGTGAGGATGACGGCTCTGTTCATCCTTTTGATTCCTGCTGGTCCGAGTTGCCGAACACGGGATTGTTCTCCATTTCACTTACATCTCCGCATACGGGAGAGAGCGTGGTGCACCATGCATGGGTCGGATCTCACTCTATACATCCACTTTTACGCCCGCACACTCCCATGATGGATGCAGCTCTCCTTTCACCACACACAGGTTACGGTGCGGCTATTATTGAGCATTTGTGTCGCTTGCATAGGGATACGGGTGGGTCGGAGGTCTCTTTTGATGATCAGGCGGCCAGATATTACCTTCATGCGCTTTGGCGAGCGGTGGAGGTGCGTGTCATGGCTTCACACAGCGGCGACGACCTATCACGGCCTATTGGTGTACTCTTTTCCGGGGGTATTGACTGTACGGTACTTGCTGCACTCACGCACTACATACTTCCTGTCATGACACCTATTGAACTTATTAATGTGGCCTTTGGTGACACGCCAGACCTGACCCCGGACCGCATGGCCACCTTTCATGCATTTGAACAACTCCTTGCACTACCGGATGTATCCAGATTAACAGAGACAGGCCCAGACTCGGCGGCGCAAAAGGGACGTGAGTGGCGCCTGGTTCTTGTGGATGTCCCTAACGGCATGGAGGAAACCCCTAAAGTGCAGCGCCTCATTGCTCCGGGAAATTCTCTCATTGATTTGACTATTGGCACCGCTCTCTGGCACGCCGCGCAGGGCCGGGGACGTATGCAGTGTGTGTGCTCTGATGTAACCACTGCAGCGGCGGTCCGCGCTCGACGGGAGGCCGCATCGCACGAGCACAAACTGTATCGCCTCTCTGCAGACAAGGACGAGGGCCAAACAACGGCAACCACGAATACGGCGATGACGACAGTGGACGAACAACGGGCTACAAGGGTGGATGCGAAGGAAAACGAGGACACGGACGCGGTGGAGGATGAAAAGTACGCCCCACTACTTGATGCCCTCGTGACAGAGTTGGAGTCCTTTAGTGCTATGCCAGACGCGCCTGTTCTGCTTTCCACGCTTGGAAAGGACCACGCGGCGTCGCTCCGCCCTCTTCTCGCGCGTTACGGCTACAAGCGTCTTGGACCATACCTCAACGACGCCGCAAAGGCCGGCGTGATTGCCTTTGCGCAGGCCCATGTGGCGTCCTCCAAGGCGGTTCGTCTTTTGCGTCCCGTCGACTTGGCGCGGGTGCGTCGCGTGGGGCCGGCGAGATGGCTGACCTCCCCGCTCGCGGAGGGACGCGAGGCACCGATTGGGCAAAACACATTGGACCATTACGTGAGCGCGGCGCGGGTGCTTCTCCTTGGCATGGGAGCCGACGAGACGCTTGGCGGCTACACGCGGCACCGACGGGCGTTTGAGCGACGCGGCGCCGACGGCCTCGCAGCGGAGCTTTGCCGCGACTTTGGGCGGCTTTGGCGCCGCAATTTGGGCCGCGACGACCGCGTGGTGTCCGACAGCGGTCGGGAGGGGCGGTGTCCGTTTCTCGACGAGGGCGTCCTCCGCGCGCTCGCGGCGATTGCGGGGGCTGGAAAAGGGGAGGAGGGCATCGCAGCAGTGTGCGACTTTGGGCGCGGGGGGCCAGGCGTGGGGGATAAGCGCATACTTCGACGATGCGCCGCGTGGATCGGGCTCGGGGATGTGGTGAGGCTGCAGAAGAGGGCTATTCAGTTTGGCTCACGCATCGCGCACCTTCAGCCAAACACATTGGAGTAACGCGCACTAACTCCCCTGATGTTGTTTGAGTTGGGGGGATGGAACAAGAAAGAGAGAGAGGGAGGGAGGAAGGAGGAATTTTTGGTGGAAAAGCATACATTAATTGGTAAAGAAAAAAGAAAAAAAAGGAAGAAACCCCCCCCCCCCCTCCTTCCAAGAAAAAAAGAATGCAAACATGAGAAGAATATGAGACACATAGTAGCTTTAAAAATGAAAAAAATAAGCATCGAGTAATGGTTGTAACCAAAAAAATGGAGAAGGGGGATGTGTCTGTTACATGATTGGAGTACGTTTTGGCGTAGGGAGTGACATAATTTATTTACTTTGTCCTCTTGCTGTGTGTGTGTCTCGTTTTTGTTTTTAGTGTTCTTTGTATTATTATTATTATTTTTGTAACGAAGCGATTTCGCCTCTTTTTTTTTTGTTCTTCTTCCTCCAATGGTGTGTTTTTACTGCGGCTTCTGCGTCTGCTCTGCGGCGAAACGAAAAATGACTATTCTTCAAGAAAACAAAAAGTAAAAATATGGAATGATATCCCATTCCTTCTCTGGAGCACTACCCTTTGTCCATTTAGGGCAAAAAATCAACAACAAAAAAGTGGGTTTTTGTTTTTTTGAGTGTGTGTGCGTGCTTTTTTTTTTGTTTTTTTTTTTGTGGTTTTTCTAATTCTCCATCAAACAACGTGACACGCTCACGAAGCGAACAAAGGACAACACTCCAAGTAATAATAAAGAAGACAAATCGAGGAGTGTGCGAGAGAGAGAGAGAGAGCGAAGGAAAGGGAAGGAAGGCGGTGCCCTTGTTTATTTCTCTACTCTTTGTGTTTGTGTATCCCATGCTTACTAGCGGCGTATGTCGATTGTATGGTTGTGTCATTCATTCAACGAGTAGTGCATGTGTCATGTTATGTCAACGCAAGACGGCCGTTCCTCTTTCCCACTCTCGCCGTGCCTTCATTGAGCACAGCACGGACCCGAAGCAATGGCGCAGTCCGGAGAAGGCGGAGGTGAAGCGACGACACCCGGGTGTGAAGCTCGGTTCCGAGTTCGCCCGCATCCGAGAGCAGGCGGAGATGGAACAAAAACTTGTGGATTCGGGACAATTCACGGATTGGAATATAATCATGCGTTACGCAGTGGGATCGGCTTTGTTACTTGTAGGGCTGCAGTTCGGCATGGATTTCATTCCGCCTAATCCATCGCCGGAGTATACCCCATACACAACGCCAAGAGATTGAAAATGGAGAGTGGGGGAGGGCTTCCACTTGGTTTGATCCTGAATAGTTTTTGTGTGATCACATTTCGACGTGTTTATGACTGCTATCACTTTATATATATATATATATATATATATATATATATACATCTATGTTTTTTTTTGTTATTGTTGTTGTTTACGTTTCTCAAGATTTCCTACAACATGCACACACAAACACTCATACCCAATTCTTTTTTAGAGGGGGTGATGGGAAGTGACGGGGTTTGTATTATTTTAAGAAGAAGATTGCCAAAATTCTTTTTTTTTTTTCTCTTCTTGACCTTTCTTTGTGTCTTAAAAAAAAAAAAAAACTTTGTTGTTTTCTGTTTGTCTGGAGGGTACAGTATATATACATACATATATATACATAGATATTTATTTTTATAAATTCAATAGGTGAAAATAAGGGAAAAAAAAGCAATAACAACAAAACACGGTTTGGTTTTCAACTTGTAAAAGGACAAAAAAAGAACCCCAAAAGCAATAGTGAAACAACTGTGACAGCGAGAACGAAATCAACCCACAAGAAGAAATAAGAACGAAATAAAGACCAAAAAAAAACCCAGAAAACAAACACGACAAAGAAGCTAATTAGAAGGGAAAAAAAGTTACCCAGAGAAATAAATTTTTATAAATAAGCAAGAAGAAAGAAAAAAAAAAACGAGTCTATTGAGTACTTGCTTTCTTTAGTTGTTGTTTTTTTTCATTTTTTGTTGATAATCTGATTGTTACTCATCTTGTGCTTTTTGTGATATGTCCAATCCCCAGCGTCCACTCACTAATGAGGAGCGTGCGGCAAAAGAGGCCCGTCTTCGTCAACTTCGCGCTCAGATGAACACCACCGGAGGTGCTCCAGCGCATCCCGGCAACAATGCGAATTATGCCCCTGGCAGCCGCAATCCCTACAACAATAACCACTACAGTAACCACACCTATACAAACAATACAAACAATAACCATAACCATCACATGTGCGATGATGAGCAGTATAGCGACGAGGACGATGACCACTCCGACGCGGAGGATGAATTCCTTCGCGAGATTGAACGGGAACAGGGCCTTTCTGGTGGCGTGCATGTCTACGAGACGCACATGGTGGAGAATGAGTTATTGGGCCAAACCGTTGAGACTGTGCCAAGTGCACGACGCCGCACCGTGGGCGACTTTGAGCTCCTTCGCCTCGCCAAAATGGGCGATCTCGTCTCATTTCGTGACTTTGCCGTCATGACGGGGGTGAATGCGACGACGTTCCGCGACAATCACGGCCGCAACGCGCTCCATTACGCCGCGGACAGCGGGGACTGCCTGATGCTGCAGTACCTCCTCGACCAAGGCGTGCCGTTTGCGCGGGACGAGAAGCGCATGACGCCGATGGACATTGCCGTCCTCAACCGCCACGACGCGGCGGTGCGGCTGCTCGCCTCCGCCTTTCCCGAGGAGGCCGAACACGCCCCCCTCTGCCCCGACGCCGCCGTCGCCGCCTTCGCCCCCCCCCCGCCGCGCTTCACCCTCGCCAAGCCCGCCCCGCCGGAGCGCGTCGAGGAGCGGCCGCGCGCGTTCTGGTGCGCCGCCCCCCCGCCGCCGTCCCCGTCCCTGCCGGGCGTCGGGGGGGAGGCGCGGCCGGCGGCGGCGGCGGCCCTCCGCAACGGACTCGCGCGGGACGGGCACGGCCTCCTCGCGTGGCTTCCGCCGGCGACGCGGCCGCTCGAGGCGGACGCGCCGAACACTGTGGTCGTCGCCGCCGGCAACGGGGAGGGGGCGGTTGGGGGCGTGGCGGCGGCGGTTGGGATCGGCGGCGCGCTCGTTGGGGCGGGGCGATGCGCGGGTGTGGCGGTGGTGACGCACTTCGCCGTGCAACACGCGCGGCGTGGGATGGGCATCGGGGGACGACTGCTCACGGAGCTCCGACAGGCGCTTGTGGAGGGCGGTCACACGCAGGCGGTTGTCTTTCTCAGTCCAAAACAACTCCCCGTGAAGGCGGTGGGTCTCGTAAAGTGGTCGAGGCGCTCGCTGCGACCGTGGGATGTATTTAAGCGCCCCTACGCCGCGGAGATATTCCCGGACTTTTACAAGTATGATGATATCCTGCGCGCCGATATTGTCGCCAAGAATGCGCTCACAGAGAGTGTGAGGAAGGAGATGAAGACGCGTGGCGTGGCGTGGCGTCCCGTGGACCGAGAGAATGCGGAGCACGTAACCCAAGTCTTTGAATTCATCACACATCACGCGACCAAGACGTTTGGTTTAGCATATGTGCCAGAAAACACGGAGGACGTTCGCTCCTCTGTGTTGGCAGTGGGTGTTTCCGCTTTTGTACACGTATCCAAGGAAACAGGGGATGTGACAGATATGGTTGCCCTTCGTCTCCGCGGCATGGAATCAAACGCCGAGGAACAATCTGAACAGGAGAAGGAAAGTACATGTGAGGATAATGATCTTTGCGCTTCATGTGTGTATGCCCTCTTCACATCCTTTAAAGGTGTTCAAAAGACGGAGGAGGTTCTCCTCTTGGCTTCCATTTTGAAATGCGAAACACTTTTTGTGCCTAACATGTTCGGTTTTGTAGATAGTGACTTGAGTAAGGCTCACTTTGAAGAGCTTTTGGCGTTCCGTGAGTACCTGTATGTACTTAAAGACACGATGCTGGCTGCATTTGCGCCGATGCCGCTTTCAGGTGTAGGTATACCCTGTTCATTTATATAATGAAAATAACAACAAGAAAAAGAAAAGAAAAACGAAAAGAAAGAGGGCAGCAACAAATGTTAAGTTTATAGGTGGACGAATTTCTTTCATGCATTGACACGAGTGTGTAGGTGTATAAATGTGGGAATTTTGTTGCACCTTTAAAGAGGAAAGTGTCAAGTCGCGTATTGTAACGGGTCGATGCGACCACAACAAAAGTACAACAAGAACAACAACAATAGAAAAAAAGAAAAAAGAGGGAAACCGTAAATTATTTCTGAGATGGGAGGACCTGAAAAACAAAGAAACAAGTCTTAGGATGTCCCACAGAACTTATATATATATATATATATTTATATATATATATATATATATATATAAGGAAAAGAAGAAAAAGAAAAAAAAACCCAGGAGTGCAATAAGGACACATCCCCATGGAGCGTTTAGGAAAAATTGAACAGAATGGACTATAAATGAAGGGGGGAAAAAAAAGAAAAAAAAAGATGAGAAACGAAAAACAAGAACAGAAAAGAGGAAAGGTTAAGCAATAAGAACAAATAGATTGTCAATTCAAATTCAACAGAAGACGAAACAAATATATGAAGAAACAACAATAACTAAAAGCAAAAAAAAATTGAACTGAAACCAGCGCTAAAAGGAGCAGAGCTTTTTATTACTTTTGTCATCCTTGCACATCTTTTTGGGTCAACTTTCGAGTTTAGTGGTGTGTTGAATAAGATGCATATCCATGTATAAATACATATATACATTTATTTACGTTAGACACCAACTACATGCATTTTTCTTCTTGGTTTTTTTTTTCCTGTTATTATTGTTAATTCCATGTTAACAAGAATCGTGTTTTTCTTCGACAATGAGAGAAATATTAATACAAAAATTTTTGTTTGATTGTTTCTTTCTCATTTGTGTGGTCCTAATTTGGATTTATTTTCCTTTCTTATTTATTATTATTATTATTATTTTCATTTGTTTGTCTTGTTATCGTTGTAGTGAATTATACTTTTTTGCGGGATTACTTCAATGAATCTCGCCAAGTTCATTTCGAAGCGAACTTCTCTTTCACAGAGCCAACGTCTGGCCATTCAGATTCAAAACAACGCACCTAGTCATGAAGCAGCCATAACAACCGAAGCGCACACAACATCTGCACTTATTGTTGTAAATCATGCAACTAGCATGGCTTCCCTCTGTACATGTCTCGCAATGTGCCATGGTAGCCTTCGTCGATGGCGTGCATCTCCCCTCACGGCAGTGACGACGCCATATATGTCGCTCTCTGCTCTGCGTCACTGTGCGTCAACAGCTGTTTCGCTCCATGAGGCGGAATCGCTTCTGCGCGAGCGGTTCGGGCCACAGGCGAAGCTCCTCCTCAGCCGCATCCCCCCGCGGCACAAGAACAACACGGCAACTCGAGCAACACCCAAACGAGAAAAGGAAAAAGCGGTCGTCCATGACGGAAAAGGAGAGGAGGAAAAAAAAGGAAAAGATGCCCTCGCCCCAGTCACTGAAGTTGGCGATGAAGACATTATCGAGGACGAAGAGCCCGTTGGAGGCTCCTTGGAACACAAGGAAGGCTCACCACCCCCACCCACCCAATTCACGCACGCTACACACTTTAGGGCCTCTGCAACCTGTCGCTTGCTCGGTTTTCCAGTTGAACTCGCCGCGACTACAGGTGCCAACGCCGATGAAACACTACGTCGCGTATTGCACGAGGCATTGGAGAGTGATGTGATATTTATTCGCCCAGCTCCCACCCCCCGTGGCCGCGGACGAGTGAGCAGTAAGCGAAATGGTAGGCACAAACATTCACGTGATGGAACCGCGCCGCTGCTGTCACCGAGGCAAATGGAATTTAAAGCCATCATGGACGAACTGCGCGAACTGTGTGTGCACTTTAGTCGCGTATTGAAGTTCTCTATCAAGCCACCACGCGGTATTGGGATGTGGAGTGCAACAGAGGAATCCGACGCGCAAAGGTCAGGAGGCGATGCAATCCCTACGAACAGCAATGGAGTGGGTAGTGATGGAAGTAGTAATAAGAACCACAATAATAAGAGTGTTAGTGGTGTGGAATGGCGTTGTCGGGCGTATGTGCGGGACGAGTGGGGAATGGCACCAACACTCTCCTTCACTGGGTCATCACAAGGGCAGTCCGCGAATGACGCTTTAATGCGATGCTTTGCGATGCTGCGGGATCGATACAGGGCCGAGTTGGAGTCCCCAATGATACAGCTCGAGAGCGTACGCGAGGTAGAGGCGTTTGTACGACCTTTAGGGAAAACAGTTGAGGGTCACTGCTTTGAAGAAGATTCCGTCACCCAGGAGAGTAAAAAGGGTAGTGGAAATAGTAGTGACACGAAACATGAACCGGGATCACAACAACAAAGACGACAGCAAGATCAAGATCACGGAAAAGGACAACAAGAAGAAGTAGATGATTCCAATGATCAAGTTGGTGAGGGTGGTTTGGATGAACAGTACTACGTACTTCGCCCGACAACATACACATCCGCTGTGATTGTTGAGGATGTCGATGGTAACATAACTGCCAGCCAAGTGAGGCGTCAAGCCACGCCGCTTGCCGCATATCAAGCTGCCTCTCTAATGGCTCTGCGCACCGAGGCACTTTTTGCACCAGATGCCACCCTCACAGACCAAAGTCTTTCGCCAACGCCGTTGCTCGTGCGCATGCGATGGCAGTTTGATGCAATGGTGCGATATATCGCCAAGCAGCGTGGTATACGACCTCAGGAGGTGTCCACTATCCGCATTAACGGTGACGCTTCTAGGCGGAATAGCGATGAAAATCTGAGTAGTCAAATTAATGAAAATAATGATGAAAGTGACAATGGAAATGAACAACAGAACCTTTTCTATACGGCTTTTTTTGAGTATAATGGCACTATTCTTTGTCAACGCAACGGAATGGGCCGATACCGCATCGAATTTGATTGCTATGCGCATGCATTACTCCACTTGCTGCGCGAGCACCCTGACGTGGCATCTCGTGTGGCTGGTATTGATGCACGCGGTGGTACCGTTCTCTTCCCGACGACGCGTTTGCTCGAGTTGGCCGTTGCGCGGCACGACAGTTACAGTGTGGCGGCGAATCACCGCGGTAAGTGGAACGTCTATGCCCTGCTTGGAACACTTACCTCACAACTTATTGGTAGTTTCTACCAAACTGTATACAATGAGGATCGCGCCTCTGGTGAGTCACGGGCCATCTTGATATTAAATGACGGGATTCGATCGAACCAGGTTTTGATTCAACGTCAGGCAAAGCGACGCGGTGAGGCGTGGCGCAATGCATGCCTGGATGCCCTCCGTGAGAATTTCCCTACACAATACGCCGATGCTCTCTTATTGCATCCTGATATTGATCTGTCCAATGATACAATGGCTCGTGGTAGCAAGTACCGTGCGCTACCACGCCAAAAGCGTGTGGAACATATTGGCAACATCTTCTCCCTCGTCGCCGCATTTGCAGAGGAGGATCTCGGCTGGTATAACCTTCGCGTACGACTGCGCAATGCCTCAGGTGAACTCGGTTTGCCCCACTGGGTTGCGGAGATGGATGCACAAATTGAAGGCGAGGAGTCACGACGTGTAGTGGCGGTGTCGCCGCCGTACCCACAGTCGCGACACGCGCGGCGCGTGCTCATCTATCAAGTGGCTGAAAAATACTTTCCAAAGGAACTCGCCGCGTACTCTCGTCTGGGGCGTGATGATGCGCGAAACCCCGATCTCGACGCATGCCGCACAGCCGATGCCGTCTACCGTGCCGGAACAGTCTCCTTTATTGGACAGGTAATCACCCTTCTTGCGGAGGAGGCGTCTGCTATGGGACCATTTTCTTGGCTGCTAGAACTTCACGATGGCGGGGATAACTGCGATGAGAGAAGAACTCACGGTTCAACAACAAACACCACATCGGGGGCGGATGATGGGAGTGTGGAGTATCTGCTTCGGCCCTTTTCCCCGCGATTCCGTGCAGCCGTGCTAGGCCAAGGAGGTGACCTCCTCATAAGTGAGCGCATTGGTGCAATGGGGGAGAGTGCGGTGGCGGTGTTGTGCAGCGCACTGCGTGCAGCGACGAATCGCCTCGGTGGCGAACGTGGGGAACAGCTCTGGACGGAATATGAGTCGCATGCACCACCGCCGGTGAACTCCTCCCGTGAGCTCGCGGTTTATATGTTTAATGCCTTCTTTGGGATTTCACAGGTGAGCCACATCGATGCACCCGCTGCGGCCCTCGCAGTGGAACCCTCTGTGATGGAGTTGGATGCGCGGGAGTTGAGCACCTTTTGGTTCGTCACTCTTTCCCTTCCGCGCGCGGGCGGATTAGCCGTGGCACGTGCCATTGCCACATCTAAGCGGGAAGGCATCCGCGATGCACTTCTCCTCGCCTGTCGCAATAGCTTTCCCCGTGCACTGCACTACCTCGCGGCTCACTCCCGGGAGGCGGGCAGTTTTGCCACGGAGATGCTAAACAGTCCCGTCATTGAAGCCCTTCCAGATGCGACCATGCGAGACATTCGACACATGCTGGAGCGGGCGGAGTCGGCGGGGCCGCCACGTCCATATACACTTCTATGTCGTTGCATCACGCGGGACTACAAAAATGAGCGATGGATTCGTGTCGATCAAACACCAAGTAGTGGAGGTGGGTTTCAGTGTCGTATTTATTTACAGAAACATCGGCGTGAGTCGAAAAAGGGAGAGGTGCAGCTTGTGGGGTTTGGCACCGCTCTTAGTCGGCCTCAAGCGTTGCACGTTGCCTCTATCGCTGCGCTGGAAAACCTTTTTGAGACGGATCTCGCCGAGGTCATCACGCGTGACCCAAACTACAAAGACCTTCCAGTGCTGGAATAATAACAGAAGGGAAAAATACAGCAACAAAGCAAATAAAAAGGCGTACCATATAAGGGGAAAAAGGAAATACGTTAAAGAACGAAGCAAACCCCCTCCCCTCCAAGAAAAAGAAAAAGAAACCTTTAAAGTAGAAGCTTCTTTTTTTTTTTTAGCAGAGGTGTTCACAATCGGAAGTGAGAAAATCTGATATATATATATATATATATATACATTGTTCCAAGAAAAGATTTAATTTTTTTGTATTGTTGAGTTATAGGGTCTTTTTTCTTTTTTTTTTTCTTTTTTTTTTTGGATTTGATTGCTTCTCTTTCTAGTTCGTAGCACTTGCTGTAGTAGTAGAGAGCGTTTTAAATATATATATATATATATACATATATATTTAGAAGAAAAAGAAAAAAAAAGAGATACCGGAAGAGGAAAAACAAAACTGGCAACAAGAAAGATTAATAAACAACAACAACAAGAAACATTTTAAGTAGAGGACAAAAACAAAAACAAACAATGGATGACATTCGTTTTCCCAGTTGGATTCATCGCTCACCTGTTTTTTCGATGACACACGTGCTGGGTCGCCATATTTCTCAGCAACTCTTTGCCGTATCAGGTGCCAACTCCGCGTCTTGTGCGGTGGGACAGCGAAAGGATACCACCTCAACAACTACCAGTACATTATATACTACAAAACACGTGGATCCTATGGGATCCTTTACTCTTGATGAGCACACAGCTGCAGNCTGTGGGGTAGTTCAAACGATCGTTTTGTTCCTGATCTCCCAAACACGGCGCTACCACCGAACAGTCTGCCGGCACCAAAAGCCTTTAGCCGCACCCTAGGTGCGACTGCTGGCTCTTGGCTTCCCCTCCGAGAGGGTACTAAACCCTGGCACCACGTTGAGGTGGCCGGCGTCGCCAGGGACCAGTACATTATACACTACAAAACACGTGGATCCTATGGGATCCTTTACTCTTGATGAGCACACAGCTGCAGCCATTCTTGGTGGAACGTGCAACCGACGCTGGTCGAGCAGCTCTCCCCCAGCGGATTCCTTACCACCATCACAGCAATCACGTCCAATGGGAGATGTGTTGAATCACCCTCATGTTGCTCTTTTAATTAGATTATCGCAAGTTGACGAGGTGGTGTCACAGCGTGTGGGGGTGACCGTTAAAAATGCGCCAGCTTTGATAGCTCTAATGGCTCTAGCTGTAGAATGGCGCAATCTTCCGAGTGAATACACAAAAGGATTTTACACGGAGTGTGCCACTTTTTACACCTCATTGATGCAGCGACTGAAGAGTCTAAACTTCTTTATGGGAGTAGATGTGAAGGGGTTTGTAGCCTCTCTCGTCGCTTGCGGATTGAAGCTTCGCAGTAGTGATGCAGAAAATGACGCCGATGATGGCAGTATAGGTGTAGAAATAATTGGGAAACGGACCGGGAAGAATATTGGTCTCGCTGGGTTTGATGGACGCATTATAGATACTCTCATCATTTCTTGTATCCCGCAAGACTTTGATCGCTGTGTTGCGAACCCTATAGCGATTGGGGCACTGGATGGTATTTCATGTTCAATGACAAAGGAGACTCTTTCTCTGAGTTAAAATCTAGTTGATCACTTGCAAGACCTTACTGATGCCTTTGTTAGTTCCTCACGGCAACGTGAGACACCATACAAGCAGTTAATTTGTCACCTCATGGAAGCGTTGTGCTGTGCGAAGGGAATAAATTATCCGCGTATGCAAAGTTGGTTTGAGGTTATATTACAACCTCATTATCTTCTCAAAGGACTGCTGCAAAAGGAGTCTTTGCACGCGCGGATGGTTGCGGCGACATTTACCATTATGACGCGGTGGATGCTGGATGTCGTGAATACTTGTGTAAGCGAAAATAAACGTGGAGGTATTGCGGAGGGGGTAACAATTCCCATGGAACTCGTGGAAGGTAATAAATTGATGGAAGTTGTATGGAAATCTCTTCACTACGCTTTTGACACATGGGAGGAGATTCACACCACAGGTTTTACACTTTATGGTGATAATGTGCGGGTGGTTATGGAGAATTTACTTCGTGCCGAGCTGGAATGCGCTGGATGTTATCGAGTTCTAAGTGGTCTAACACACCTCTCCATCCGTGCCTCGCCAGCCTCGTCTGGCCAACGACACCAAGAACAAGAGCAGCAATGGACTGGTATGACATTTCAACCAAGTTATGTACCTTCTATTGAAGAGGAGGAGGTTCGTTTGCGTGTGATTGGTAATGTTGTGAAACTTCTTCTTCTTCAAACGAGTGTGTTTAATATGATCCCAGAGGCTGACACCTCAACTCTTCGACACGACATCGAAGAGAAATGCACTAAGGCCATTCTTTTAATTGCTTCTGCTGAGACCGATTTGGTTTTGCCTAATACTAGTAGTAGTAGTAGTAGTAGTAGTGGTGGTGGTGGTGGTGGTACGTTCTCCTCATCGCGGGCAGTTGCTGGGGCAGGAAACAATAGGGTAGTTGCGCGCTTCTCGAACCATTACTATAATCGCCTTGAGAGTATAGCACGCGCACTAATTCAACAGGTACTAGAACCAGACAATTCCTTTGTCCCGCTCTTCAGCGCGTCAGCAGCGCAGGCTGGCTCAACAGTACGTGAAGGGGAAACTCGATCCCGTACAGCTGCGCTCTGCCTGCAGAGCCTCTGTGCTCTGGTACCGCATGTTCACTCATTTGCTACCACGGCAGTGTTAGACGCTGTTGTGCGCCTTCCGCAGCCTCCCGCAGAGGAGGGTAGTACCAAAAATAGCAATGGTATAGCTGAAGAGATGGCTCCACGACTCTCTGTTGGATATGACATGCTAAGTCGCCTCCTCGTCTCGCGACGTCGTTCTATTCTAGAGGCACTTCCTCACGATGAGGTGGCACGTTTTGGGCAAATGTTATGTGACCACTTTGAAGATGCACTGCGTATGCACGTACGGGCAGGAGATTTAACTGGCTCAAAGGAAAAGTTCCCTGGAGAAATAATGGTTATGGTTAGCAGCGCTTTCTCACAACTTGTTCAGCGCTGTCACGCACGCATTCGTGTGATGACACGCGAAGGACTGCGCGCGGCGTCTGGAAGTGAATCCTCCAAGGCACGACACATCAAGGCGTTGAATGAGGAAAGTACCGTACTTCGTTTACTTTTACGAGCTGTGCTGCGGTGTATGACCAATGTGGCATGGCCAGGTTCTGGAATTCTCTACCTACCAATGGAAAAAAGTGAAAATATATCCAGCTCCGAAATGGCACATGGTGCCTTGTCGGTTCTCTCACTCTTTTTTCCACCCCTTTGTCTACTATGCCAACTCTCTACACTCTTCTCTGTGACGGATCTACGTCATTTGATTCATCATTATGAAAACGCCCAAGATCTTGTTAACATAGATGGATCTGATCAATATGTGCGTCATTATTACTTTCAACCTGTTAACATGAACTCTCCTTTTTATGCGGATAATGGCATGGCGCTTTTTCGTTCATGTTGGCTTATGTTTTCATATTATGGATTCACAAATGATGAACTTGTGCGATCCGGCTCGAATGTTGTCACCAGTGAAACAAGGCGTCGTGGAAAAAATATTCTTAATGGGCAACAGCTCAGGCGCATTCGCTTGCTTGCGGCCTCGGCAACACCACTTATGCATATGCGATCATCTGACTACCAACAGGCAATGGCCGATATTGCTGTTTTTGAACGTTTTTTGGGTGGTCGGACTGCTTCAGTCCAAAAAGAGTTTTCACATGATCTCCGAAGTGTTTACCCGGATGTGTCAAAACTTTCCTTTTCTGAGTTATTTCTGGTTCATGCAATTCTGGAATTAGAAATGCTGCGTGCATCTTGTAGATCTATTTCCACTATTACCCAGTATCAACATTTTGAGGTTCGTGAGTTTGACGCCAGTGATGATATTCAATCAATTCTCAAACGTGTAACAACATCCGTCACGGCACGGTATTTATCAGCACTACATGCCATACTTCCGGATGTGGCAGCCAGTCGCATCAATGAGGACGCGCGTCAACTCGTTCTTTTATACGGTTTCGCTATTGCTTCGGTGCGAAATTCAGCTCGAGAAATTTTGAGTGAAATCATTCATCAATTTCCCGCTTTTGTAACCTGTAGCACAGCATTACCACTCCTGTGGACAGTGATAAATGTGTTGGAAGGGAGCTCAGCGGACGTAGAGCGGTTTTGTGAGTTCATGAAATTTCCTGAAATACCTGCTGTAGCCACCGACCCGGATTCTGCTGAACGGAAAAGGCAATTACGGGATGCGGTTGAATTTGCTCAATATTGGGCAGAAGAAGCTCGCCGTAATGCTCCCCTTGCGCTTTTGGAGAATGCAACGCAGTTTGTTGTAGAGGCAGAGATGGCTTCCAGTGTTTTTGGCTCAGGTCTTGGCTCTCACCTTGCCATTAATGCCCAAATAGATCCAGAGACCGTGTGTTCACCGTCTGCTTCTCTGGTTGTGCAGCGCTCCAAGCGTGCACTCTTTGCGCAAACTATCATTATGCGAGGTCGTTCACAGGGACAGGTGATGGCTACATTTTCTCCTTTTGTAAATGTGGATGCAGGTCAAATTCTACTTCAGCAATTACATTCCATGGTGCATGAAAGCCTCAAGACAATTGGTGTTGTATCACAGCGACGTGAGCAACTTTTTGCGTCACTAACCCGCACTGTACGCGCAGCAACTACACGAGGAGGGATAAATGCGGATGAGGATGAAGAGGAAATGCCACAAGATGTGGCACCTGAGAATACCTTGCTTACAGCTGGTCAAGATATTCTCCAAAAACTTTGTGCGGCGGAATCGCTTCTATGTACTGTAGCTGCTGCTTTATGTTCTTCACGTGTTCCAACATCAACTCAAGTTGAACTTTTACGTTTCCTTGTTCAAGGTCCAGTATATTTGTTCTCCAATCAACATATTGCGGGTGCTATTCAAGGTTGGAAATGGCTCCTATTTGAACGAAGTGAACGTTACGCTGTACCGTTGTTAACACAAGTAGTGGAAGGATTCCAATGGACTATATGTCAACGTATTGGCCTTTTTGACGCTTCAAGGCCTTCCCAGGCGGATGAAGTGGAGACAGGAGATTGTACTGCATCTGTGCAAAGTGCAGCCATTTATCCGGATGACTACAACGTTAACTCTCCACATAAACGTCTTATTGAGTTCTTATCTACCTGTTTCGTAGACGAAAAGGCGCCGCTTTCTTTTAATCCATCTGTTTTATTACTTTTGCATCGTCTTGCTATGAGGATAGTAGAATCCCCGTCACGTTTTTCTACAAAAGATATATCCTTTTCTGAGATTATGTCATGTGTATTAATGGTTAGTTCTGTATGTCGAAACTTGTCAGCGGCAAATACAGGTCGTTTACGCATTGGTGTATCTCCTTTAGTTTCCTTTGCCTCCATTGGCACCCTTCGTCAGAGTTGTTACCGATGTCTATTGCAATGGTTTCGTAAAACCCCACCTTCGTGGTATTTTACACGGGATCCCACAGCTGCGGAAGAGGTATTAATAACGTTACAAAAATTACTTTCTGTTCTTAATGCGGATGATGCGGCATTAAAACGATCTCCTGAAGGTTTTTTTGGATTTTGCGTTGCCAGACGGTCAATCCCGTTTTGTTTCGAACCTCACTTTTGTCGGGAGTACAGCGCGACATAAGCTACAACAGCAGACAAAGACAGGAATCTCGGGTATAAGTGAGGATGTTTTACGACAAACTGTAAAAGCGGAGCAGACTCGTCTACGCCATTTGATTGGACTCTTACATCTTCTTGTAGATCATGAGCGGATACGTCTTTTGGTGTGGCTTCATCCGCAGATATTGTCTTTTCCTTATGGTAATGTAAACAAAAATAGAGGTGGCAGCAAAACGAATACTTACGACAGTTGCAATAACAGCAATAGTCATGGTTTTGGATCTGGAGGCGGGGGTGGTTGTAATATTGGTTTTAACTGCAACGGTAGCGAAAACAGTAACACTGTTGTTAGCAATGATACTATTGGGGGTAGTGGCAACATCATAAACAGTAATGGCAGCAGCAGCAACAACAATCAGAACTTGTCAGAGGCGGTTTGGAGAGTACACTGTGAAGCTGCGGCAGAAAATGATCCTGCCGTGTTACTTGCATTGGTCGCTAGGTTTCCCAACCCGCTTGTCCTAAAAATTGCTACCCAATTAGTTTCTGAGAAACCGGAAGCCTACTGTCACGTTCCTGAGGCAATTGATCTATACCTTAATGAGACTGTGCTCAAGAGTGGCTACCCGAAACTTTATCTTTTTACAAATTGTAGTATTATACAGGCACTTCGGTTTCTAGATGAGGGGTATACAACACGTTATCCTCAGGTCTCCGCTTACGCATTGCGTAGTCTTCTTTTACAAAAGAGTGAGAATCTTATTTTCTATCTTCCACAGTTGCTACAGGTTCTTGCGTCAGATAAATCTGGAGATATTGTGAGATTTTTAAAGAAAATGTCACACAAAAGTGAAATGTTTACCCACCAACTGCTCTGGTCTCTTCAGACGGAGGCTGAAGGTGATGGAGAGTTATCAAAAAAATGCCTGCAACTCGCTTCGGAAATACGAAAAGGATTTGATGGTAAACGTAGAGTCTTTTATGAGGGTGAATTTGCGTTTATAGAGAAAATCATCTCCGTCTCTGGTGAAATGAAACCAGTTGAAAAGGCACAACGTAAGGAGAAGCTTCGTGTGCTTTTACGTGATGGGGAATTTCATCAGCCGATTACACTTAATTATTTGTATCTTCCTACAGATCCTGGATGGCGCATTATAGGTCTTATTCCACACACCGCAGGTGCTATGCAGAGTGCAGCCAAGTGTCCTATTTTGGTTCAATTTGAATGCGTACCACGTGAATATGAGGAGTGTGACACGACGTTAACAGAGACACAAAATATTCTTTAAAAATCTGGTGAAGTTACAGTAAAGGCATGTATTTTTAAAATGGGTGATGATTGCCGTCAGGATCAGATTGCTTTACAATTAATGGGACTTTTCCACCGTATTCTTGATTCTATTCATGTACCGTCTTATCTTTATCCATATCGTGTGGTGACGACTGCGAAGGAATGTGGTATAATTGAATGCGTACCTCGTGCGATGAGTCGCGATCAAATTGGAAAGCTTGTCGAAAGTAATCTTGCAGTGTATTTTGTCCAAACATATGGTCACCCTGAGTCTGTGACATTTCATCGGGCACGAGATTGCTTTATTCGAAGCATGGCCTCCTACTCCGTAGCTTCTTTTGTGTTAAACATAAAGGATCGTCATAATGGGAATCTTATGATTGATGCATATGGTCACTTGGTGCATATAGACTTTGGTTTCCTGTTTGCTTTTTCGCCTGGGGGTGACATGAATTTTGAGTCCTCACCGTTTAAATTAACGGCAGAGATGGTTCAACTCATGGGACATTCAGTGGGGAAAGGGGCTGGTACAGTAAGAAGTCCTTCTTTAGCGAAGGCTTTGGTCGATCCAGAAGCTTATCAATACTTTGTGGTTTTGACGATTCGATGTTATCTTGCCGTTCGGCAATACGCGAGAGAAATTTGTATTCTCGTGGAATTGATGCTTCGAAGTGGCTTGCCTTGCTTTAAGCCACATAAAACCATTGATGATCTAGCCCGCCGCCTTTCTATGCACATGACGGAAATAGAGGCTGCTGAGTTTATGTCGAAACGAATCCACGATTCCAAGGAGAACCTTCGTACAATTCTTTACGATAGGTACCAGAATTATGCTGAAGGTATTGAGATGTAGCGCAAAACAAAAACAAAAACAAAGAAACAAGGGCAAATACTGACGCGAAAATGGCACTATTCACTCTGAAAGCAAAGAAACAGAACCCCAAAAGGAGCAAAGAAAGAACTTTGTTTGTTTATTTTGATCTCGCGAAAGCAGAGCGCACTAGGAAACGATCCATCTACTTAGTATCTTTGTGTTGATGAATTTTCGAGTTGTTTAATAGCGTTTTTCTATGCTTTTACACTTTTTAGCATGCGTTCGCCTCAAGGTAGAATCCCTTATAGATTCATTTATGCCTTCACCAATAGTTTTCATCCCACCTATCCCTAAGCAAGTCTTAGAGTCGGGTTTTCTGGGAAAGAAGAATCTGAGAACCGCCCCCTTTCGTGAGTCGCAAATAACGAGCAGATACCTCCATGTCTTTCCCACTACGTTTTAAATATAAATGTGATGCCTTGTTTTATAAAGAAACTTTTCTGTTTCTCTTTTTTTTTTTTGGTCCCTTCATGCCTGTGGCTTTCTTTTCCGTTCTCTCTGATCTAATAAATTTAGCCTCTAGCAAAGACTTTCTGCAATCCTACTATGTCCTCGAGAAGTGCCCGGAGAGCGTCAGCAGCTGTGCGCACCCGCGCTCTATGCGTGCTGCTGCTTCTGCTGTTGCAGCACGCGTGGTGCCGCCTGCCATGCCCCGCGGTCGCGCAGCCTGCATATACCGTACCTATAAAGAGCTACATGTCGTTACCAAATGAAGTGTTTAAGCCACTCACTAATAGCGAAAAAACCTATTTCAACTCCAAAACTGCTTGTACTGGCCAATCTGCCTACGTGACGGCTGACCAGACAGACGCTGCGCACGCTGCCATTTCGAGGATCTTGCGAGCGAATCGTGGATCTAGTGGAAATGCGTTTGCATATCTTGGGGGGGACATGTGGTATAATATTTATTCTGTAACCGACAAGAGGAAACGATGCCTGACGGGTAATGCGTTGTTGGAAGCTAATTGCATATACCGCTGGAGCAATGGTCGTTTTCTTTTGACTGGCAATCCGGATTTTGCTGCTGGTGTTCCCTTTTATGTGGGTGGATTGTACAGCCCAGCGACAAACAGACCGTTAAATGGGTTCAAAGCGCGCTGGGCTAGTGGTTACCCAGCTTCTATCCGATATTTCCTTTTGGGAGTTGTGGTCCCCCAAATAACCACTGGTTCCGCATGGTACAATGCTTACAGCTCGGTGTCCACTTCTGGTGTAACTCCTGAACGCGATTTGATCGTTATTTGCGAGGTTCAAAAGCCTACAGAAACCGAGACACTAACTCTATCAATGACCCCTACTGTAACAGCAAGTGAGACTTTGTCGTCAACGCTGTCTGCGACTGCGACTACGACTGCGAGCCTAACTTGGAGTCTGTTTTCTCCACCCTTGTTCTCCGCAGAGCCTGACTTGGCGCAAGGTGCGGACTCATGGGCACGTCAACATTGGTGGGTGATTCTGTTGATTGTGCTTTTGATTCTGATTATTGCCGTCATCATTGTGCTCGTTTTTTGCCACCTCGGGAGGCGAAAGCGGAAGGCTTTGTTTGCGTCGGAGTGGAAGCCACCGCTTGAGACGAGGGATGGCGATTTGGACTCCAACGAGATGGCCGCACTCAAAAAGCGGGGATTGACGGGACGCGACTTCGCTCTTGGCATGGGGGACTGGTCGCCTCTTGAAGAAGATGCGGTGCATGTGGAAGAACGGGATGGGCCAGCGGAGATGGACTCGGTGGAGCTGATGTCCCCTCTTTCCCCTCTGGATGCCGCACCGAGCGAGTCGATTGCCCAGTTGGGTCAAAGACAGAGATTCACGTTGCACTCCGCCCGCCAACGTTCGCAAAGAACTCGCCGCGGAAATGGAAACGTCTTTTCCAATATTACCATTCCAGAATGTGAAGAAATCATGGAGCTATATATTCATGATACCTAAGATTCAATTTCTCAGTACCGATTGGCAGTTGCCTCTTCTTTAAGAGGGGCGTCGCTTGCATCAGTTCCAAGCCGTGCAAAATTATGTATGGTGCTTACTTCGCGTCTTTCGGCGTGTATAGTGGAACTCCCGAGATGCACGTCGTGTGGGTTGTAATTATCAAAAAAAGCAAATTATTATGATTATTAATTTTTTTTATTTTATTTTGAGGTAGTGTGAAATTACTTTATATGAAATTAATGTGTCATAGTTGTCTTTGTATTATTTTTTTTCGTTTTTGTCCAGCAAAAGAAAGCAAAATGGGCTGTTGTTTTTCTCCTCCTCTCAATAGCTTGATTTTATTTGAATCTTTCTTCTTATTTTATTTCTTCGTGAATACCCATTATTTTCGCAAATGATTTTTTTTGATGTTTTTCTTTCATTTGTTTGCCGTGACATAAAAAACCGCGTTGCGTAGCGTTGGGGGGCTGTTTCTACTTGATCTCCTCGCTTCAGCGGCGCCATGTCACCTCTCCCTCTTTATTTATTTTTTACTTTTACGAACCTGTGAAAAGAGCGTGCTCTACAGAAAAAACTATTTGCTCCATCTCTTTGTTTTTTGATTGTTGAGTTTTGTAATGAGTTTTTTCTTTGATTCACTAAAGGGGCGGTTCTCAGATTCTTCTTTCCCAGGAGACCTCGTCCCATGATGGGCGTGATGATGGTGGGATGGAGAATTCTTTGGAACGCAAAGGAAACTGCAAGGGGGCCCACCCTAACGCGAATAAAGAATAAATACACAAAACAAAGGTAGAGTTAACCGGCTTTCTTCCTTATGGTATTGCTTTACATGTATATTTTTTGACAATTTTCCCTTGCGCAAACAGTGATGGGCTTTGATAGCAAATGATAGGAGAAGTTTGAAGAGTTGAATGCTCATATTGGCATTGGTTTTATTCTTCTTTCCATTTTCTGCTTTTTTTTCTTTTTTTGGAGAGGGGGAACTTGTGAAAATGCCCAAACTGTGTACGTAAGAGCACTTTGCATGTGTGAGATATTTTTCACTTTAATGCGTTACCTTATTTGATATACCTTTTTCTTTTTGATTCTTAGAAGCCCGTGGAAAGAATGAGCGTGAGAGGCAAGGCTAATATAAAACTGAAAACCCTGAACGCCAGCAATGGGGCTTTATTTAATTATATGCTTCCTTTTTCTTCTTTATTTGTTTTTCTATTTCTTCCACGGGGGCAATGTAAGGGCAGGCGCCGCGTTGGAGGTGATTTGGGGCTATTTTAAGTTTTTTTGTTTTCCTTCCCACCCACCCCTAAATCGCTCCTCGCGGCGGGGCCAGAAGAAATTCGAAACCCTGAATCTGCCACTTCGTAAGTAATAATTCTTTTTTACATATTGAGACTTTTTGTAAGAATTATGAATAGAATTTGAACGGTACGGTGCCTATGGTTTAAAGCTTTGCTGCATTCAGCTCTTGGTGGTGACTATACTTTTACTCTTCTCCTCCTTTTCTCTGCCTTTTTGCTTCTTAGAACTAAGTCTAGGCTGTGGGGGGGGCAGGCCAATTCCGCATATATATAAAGCATGTTTTGAAAACCCGCCTTGCCCTCACCCCTTTCGCCTTGCGCGAGGGGAAGTCTAAGGGCACTTTGGGCACTTCCTTTTCGAGAGCGGCGTTCGAAGACGGCGAGGGGGGCCGGCGCGGCTGTCGAATTCGGGCTTTAGGGGCTTTAAATGGCGTGATGGGGATTTGATTTTATTCCGATGTATGCTTTGAAAGCGGTTTTCCTCTTTATTTCTTTCTTTTTGCTCTTTATAGAAAGGAAGGCGGGCGCTATTCGTTTCGGTTGTTTCTTCCTCGCGGGGCGGGCGGTGAATACGGGAAGGGGGTTTGCTATTTCGCTGGCCCCGCTGCCCCAAGGCCCACCTCGCGTCGACTTTTCTGCGCAAAAGGGGGCTCTGGGGACAATATTTTTTGAGGGGCGGGCAGGGCGGGGGGGGGGGGGTTGCGCCTTTTTTTTTGTTTTTTTACCCATGTTTTGAGAAACTTCTGAAGGGCAAAACTAAATTCTCGATGGCTCTCTGTTCGTTGTGGGTTTCTCCCTTTGTTAATTGTCTTTGCGGTTTTTGCGCTCAGTTCTTTTTTTTTTTTTCTCACACGGCGGCGGCGGCCGGCTTTTTCGCCAAGCGCGCCCGCTTGCCAAAAAAAAAGCCTATTAGCGCACAACGCGCGACCCGCCACACCCGCGAGGCAAAGCCTTCTGGCAAAACGAGCATCAGCCATTTGAGTGCTTTTCTTTCCTTCGCGTTTCCCCGCGGACGGGCGTTATTTTTCGTGGGCGGGGGAAAAAGAACGCGCCAGCCTGCGCCACGTCCATGTTACAAAAGTTATGGGCGGAAGGGGCGGATATTACCCATTTATTGGGAAAGCGAAAAGCAACAAAGAAATTAAAAAGATTAATGAATGAGAAAGGGGAATTCTTTTAACGCCGTTTGTCGCTTTGGTTTTCTTCGTCTCGCAGGTTGGTTCTCGAGCGGCCCTCCGTCTTGTGGGTCTGGGCGTTTTTGCCACAGCGCGGGACGCCTTTATTGAGCCTAATGTGTCGAACCGGGCGTGCGCCAGAAAGCGTTGCGGCGCGCGGCCGCTAATGCGGTTGCGTTCGTCCTTCCCCCCCCCCCTTTTTTTAATTCTTCCACAGCGCACGGCGACGCGTGAAATGATAAAAGCGCGAACTTTTTAGATCTTCTCTACCCGCCTGTTTTTTTTTATTTATTGTAAGCTTGCGAACTGAATGGGAGGGGCAAGGTTTGTGGGATGCACCATGAAACGGGTGGTCCCCCGCTACCCGTTTAGTTCTGAAATTACATTTTTAGGAGTATTTATATTTCTTCTTTGTTTTCTTCTTTAGCTCTTTCGCGACTGTTTTTAGGGAAAAACAAAAAGTTT